>JADKLZ010064191.1:0-13645 GCA_021533235.1 Biomphalaria straminea | reverse complement strand
GTAAAGTAAACCAACAATAAACGAGGATAAGATTAAAAGCAATAATTATACTGTTATAACTCTGACATGCGCACCGCCATCCAGGCTAGTGCAGAAGGTGCGCACTTAAAGAAACCAGACTAGGAAGGATGTTGACATTAGGAAAAGAACGATTTCCGCCCAAGTCGAGAGCCGAAGTGAAAAGACTGTGATAAAGATATTGTTATATTGTATTTGTGATGTCCTGTGAATAAACATCCTTGCCTCATTGAGTTGCCTCCCTTAAGTTATTACAATTCATTTCAATAAAACGGTGAATTAATTACAAATTTCAAATTTCAAGTACCTAAGTATTGTTTTCTCTCCTAATGAATCGCTCACTTAGCATGGTAGCCATGATAAGCTATCGTCCAACTGTTTAGCGATGTTTAATGATGTTAAAAGAGGTGGGTGAACTTCGGTGGAACGCCATAATAATTTATCAAGCTAATATCCCCAAGGCATGTCTCTTGCAATAGTGTCGACTAATTTCTCAAAATCCTTAATTGCCATTTTACTGACTGCCATTCAATGGTCTATGGTCTATGTACTGTGTAGACATGGTCATACTTCTTTTTCTAAGTGAATATTCGTTTTATTAATTTTACAATATTTTTTTTTTTAAATTCAATGTTAGTGTTTTAATATTGAAAGTAGGAATGATAAGAGAACGGGTTTGCCTTGCCTTCGGTACGAGGTTTCGGCATTCTATAAATAGATCTGGAAACGTTCAGCGGGAAGGCCTAGTTAAGATTGGGAATCCCCGATTGACTCCAAAATAGAAGTCCTATGTAAGGTTTAAAAATGTCCAGTTACTGAAAGAAATAGACACGGTTGAACGCTCATATTGGCATGTTGAATCATACTGAGGTGTTGGGGAAATCCCCTATTACATGGCTACTAGACCTACTTCCACGTAGCCCTACTGTGACGTCATATGTCCTTTATAAAAGACGCGCAACGCTTAGATTTATAAACCAAATTGACGACAAGAAACAGATGTAACCAGTTTAGAGCTATATGGATCACAATGCCATCTCACTGGACAGATCATTACTATGAGGACAAGGACGGGAACAAATGCCTGGATCTACATCATTACTCTGAGAGTGGGGCCATGAGAAAAGTCAAATCTTTTCTCTATCACATGAAAAGAGGTGAGTTGGCAGCTCTAGAGGTGACGCCGTGCAATGTATCCTTGACAACCTTACATCTTGTTAGATGGACTCTTTGACTTGACTTACTTGACTTGTATAGGGCCGCAACCACACCTCTCCACCGAACTCGGTCCTGAGCAGCTTTCTTCATCTGCTCCCATGTCATTCCAGTACCCTCAGCTTCACTGATGACTGACCTCTTCCAGGTTTGTTTAGGTCTGCCCACTTTCCTCTTTCCTTGTGGGTTCCAGTCCAGAGCCTGCCTTGCAACATTGGTAGCTGGTTTTCGCAGGGTGTGTCATATCCAGCTCCATTTTCGATTTGTAATGTCTTTGTTTTGTCAAGTTCTCTCCCACAAATCGGTAGTGGTTATCTTTTCGGCCACCTGATTCCTAATATCCGGCGTAGGCATCTGTTAACAAAAGTTTGGAGCTTTTCCATGTTCGTTTTAGTAACAAGGAGAACAAACTTAACGTTTGTTAGACAGACTCAGCTTTCATTATTTTTTTATTTGTTTTAACCTGTGGCATTTTACGTCTCGAGAGACGATCTTTTCCCCTTGCAACTTCTTGTGTGGTTAAAGAGACCAATCCTTGATACACAGCTGCAGTTGCAGGTTGGGCATTTAAAATCACCAGGCGCAGCTGCATTTCCAGCCTTCTTTCTTCCTCTTTTGTGTATGGCATCTGCAATCCGAGACCCTTCTCTTATGCACTCTCTCTCCACATCCAGTGCTGCTTTTTCCCAGCTGCTAGTGTCGATTTTTAAAAGCATTTGAAAAAACACAGGGAGTGGTAGTTACCGGTGATAAGTTCCTAGCTGATTGGCGTAAGCTGGAACGCACAGACCACTCTTGACGGTAGGAGGGGCTTTTAGCCTCACTGGATAGCTACTGCCTGCCTTAAGCCGAGCAGCCCTTCGGTCTTTTTGGTCAAAATCTTTCACAAGCTATTTCTCTCACTTCCCATAGTCGGATCCAGTTGAAACTTTGTACAATTATTTTTTGTTGATGACAACACATGAGTCAATACAAAAAAAAATAAATTATCAGGTGGGTTAATCAATTAATCATAATCAATCAACCTTGTATGGGCTATTGATAATGAAGAGAACCAGGTCGTTTTAACTAAGAACAGATTAATAAAACCTACTATTTTAAATTCCTTTATTTTTCTCCCGCTACACCTTATGCTGCTGTATTCAATGTAAGCGATGCTCTATATAGGTATTTTGTTATATCTAACTTGTTTAACTTAGCTTAAAATTAAATCTGTATGACCAAAAGTTTGTACACGTCATTTCTGAGATTTCTCCCACACTCAGTCTCCCACACCCAGTCTCCCACACCCAGTCTCTCAATCTCAGTCTCCCACTCTCAGTCTCCCACACCAAGTCTCCCACACTCAGTCTCCCACACTCAGTCTCCCACACCCAGTCTCCCACATTCAGTCTACCACACTCAGTCTCAAACACTCAGTTACCCACACCCAGTCTCCCACACCCAGTCTCCCACACTCAGTCTCCCACACTCAGTCTCCCACACCCAGTCTCCCACACTCAGTCTCGGATCAAGCTGAAGTATATCCCACCTTTTTTTTTTTTACCCTGACAAGACAAAAAAAAACACTTTAAAAGATAACCCAATTAGTTTATTAACTATTTTTGATTAATTATCTCGTATTTGAACTATAGGTATAAGTCGAATTAGTCCCCTTTATAGATTGTCGTCTGAGGCTTATTGAACACAAAAATGAAATAGAAACAATGTTCATAGAATCTTCACTAGCAGAGTTGACACGTTGAGTTTAGAAGGCTTCAGCCCACAGGTTCAAACTCAAATCGTTTTCCTTTTTTAAGTAAACTAATACATTTAAAAAGCGATCAACCAGATACCCCCTTCTTCCCTCCCCCTTTCCAAATGGTCCAGAGTCCAGACAAGTGATAGCATCATAACTTTTTGAGAAAGCTAAAAGCTTGAAATTGCCCTAAAGAAAAACAATGGATAAAAAATATTTTTAATCGCACAGATTTATTATAATTTATTATTATTATTTATTATTTATTTATTTATTTATTATTACAATTTTCGTTGTTCAATGTCAGGTACAATTAAATGTGCACCTGACAAGCCCTCCACAACCATCTTATTTCCTAATCCTCAAGCAGTGGCGTAGCTAGGGTGGGGTTAGAAGGATGGGGGAGAATTTGAAAATTTCATGAGGCCCTTACTTGAGGGGGGCCTCCAAACAAACATCTTTTTACATTTAAATATTAAATATAACACAAAATGTAGGAGCCCACAAAAGAGATCAAGCCCCCCACGGTCCCTAAATTATTAGTTACGCCCCTGTCCTCAAGTCTCAAGACAGCTACTCATAGTGCAAAAGAACCTATTGTGAGCAGTCTATAATATGTGCGCCAATATTTGATTTCTTTGTAGAGTATTTGAGAAGCGATATGAGTCGTGCACACAGGTTCGTGGACATCATCACAGGAGTAGGCAAACATAGTTGGAGGCACTATTCCGTCATCAAAGAGGACGTGGAGGACTTCTTGGAAAGAAAAGATTACAGGTAAGGTAGAAACATATGAACTATATGCCACTTTACAATAATAAAATTTATATCTTTAAAAGAATAATATATTCAAAAAAAAAACAGAGGGTTCTTTTAACCAAGAAAACATATTGTCCTTCAAAATACAGAAATAGATATCACTTACTAAAATATATAAATTTAAGATCAGTCGAAATAAGGATTTTTTAAATTCTATTTTACTCTGGGGCCCCTTCTTTGATGGAATTTCCGGCCAGTAGCCTACCTGTCCTCCCTTACATTCGGCCCCTGTATATGATTTATACTGGTGACATATGGATAAATTTAATTAAATTTCTTAAAGAACGTAAATAATTGTTATCGATGTGAATGAAGGATGAGTTACTCTCACTTATGCTGTATTCAGTGTATTGTAATCCAATTTCTGGTTTGATCTATTTCCATATTATTTTAATTTATTAAAATTACTTAGGCGTATATTGTGTGGCATGTTTCTATTTAAGTTGCATTATTTATTTCAGTTATGAGTGGGATCATGGCGGTGGCCGAGTGACAATCGATTTTTATTATTCGATCTAATGTCTTATCTTCTGATGAGTCTTTCAATAGCAATCCAAATTCTTTATTGGAGAACCCGGATGTGATGTTCACAGTTCAATTCGGCAATTTGTTTTTAATAACGAATATGATATGATATTATTTTATGTTGAATTTTATTTAAGAATGTTTAAATATAATGTATTTATTTTAAACATGTTATGCATTCACAAACATTTTAAATATACATTAACATTACTTTTATGTATGTTAGTGTTGTGTGTATATCACTGAATGTGATTTTATGTGATATAATTTATTTTATGATGCTTTAATTCATTAAATATTTATAAAAGCGGATTCTTTTTTGTTTTTGTTTTTGTAATGCTTGTGGGTATATTCTGCGACGTTTTAGTATCAAATAGTGATACTCAACAAAGCCAAATATTTTTTTTCTTTTTGTACTCATCATCAAACTCCATCTTAGTGAGGGCTTGAGAGGCTCAAATCCTCTCTTGCAAAAGCCCTGGACAGAAATCCTGCTGTGTTGCGTAGTGCATACATGTCACCTTGCAGCTTGAGAATTTTTTGGTTTCACAGACCTGTCGAGACGGAGATCACTTGCTGACTCGAAATTTGGCTTGATCTATTTTCTTATAACTCTGCCCTACACCCACGTTTATAAGAGGAGGCCTTAGGATATGGCGAGAGGCCCCTCTATTGGAAAATTCTAACCCTGGCACCTTCATCCTACCCTACTTATATGGAGGACTACTGCCCCGCAAAATGTTAGGGTCTCCTTTGCATTAATGGGGCGTACCAGAGCACCATTCAGCGCCAACATGGAAGGACTGATTGATAACTTTACTTTCACTTTCGTAATGCAGGAATTGGCAGCTGAGAAGAAAGTTGTGTGCAATGTTGCCGGATAGTGAAACTCCTTTATAGGCAATTGCATGGCGTATTGAACCCGTGTCATTTTTTTAACAACTCATTCTGTCTTTCTGTCTGCCTGTCTGTCTGGTAAAAAGTGTGTACACTCTATTTCTCCCACACCCATTCTCGGATCAAGTTGAAACTTCTCACAATTATTCTTTGATATAGACAAGACATAAATCAATTTTAACAAGGTTACAAAGACAGTTTGTGTGGACATACAAACTCAAAATAGGCCCCCGAAGTGGTCCACCTAGAGACAGACGGATAGATCAAGACATTGGTTGAGGATAGAACAAAAAAATATTTTTAAAAAATCATCAAAAAATACACACACACACACACACACACACACACACACACACATATATATATATATATATATATATATATATATATATATATATATATATATATATTACAACATGTGACTCACAAATGAATGTAGAAATATATATTAACTGATTCTTTTAACAAATCTATGTTTAGACTGGATTTCGAGCTTAGGACCTTCTGTGTGCTAGGCAGATGTGACACACTACACTACAGAAACACAAGTCATTCTATATTTATTAACAAAATTAAAAAAAAATCTATACTTAATTAAATTGGATTTCTAACTTAGGACATTCTGCGTGCTAGGCAGATGTGATAACCACTACACTACAGGCAGTGGCGTAGCAAGGTGCCCATGGGTCCGGGTTCAAAAATCTTGTGGTGGGCCAATTTCACTAGATAGATGTATGAAAAAAAACAATCCAGTCATCATGGATACATCAGCAGGTTATTTAAAAAGTCATTCTTATGTTTGTACTGCCTCTTACAACACGACGAATGCCAAGTGTCCGTGTGGGCCCCTATCGATCATGGACCCGGGTTCATTGAACCCCTTCGCGCCATGGATGCTACGCCACTGACTACAGGAACACAAGTCATTCTATATTTATTAACAAAATAGAAAAAATCTATGCTTAATTAAATTGGATTTCTAACTTAGGACATTCTGCGTGCTAGGCAGATGTGATAACCACTACACTACAGGAACACAAGTCATTCTAAACTAAGTCTAGAGAATGTAAGTACATTATCTCATGTCATGGTGTCGAATGACAAATGCAAAGGGCCCCCTAAGAGGTTAATCCCCCCCGGGCCCCCAAATTCTTAGCCCCTAGACCGCACCACACAAAAAAAAACAACAACAAAGCATGAAACAATATTACAATCGCCACTGGCCTCTACGATGACCCGCTGATCGTGGTAAACAAGCGTTATCTTAAAATGTACGGCCATATGATGCGTTTCTTTGTGTTCTCATT
Organism: Biomphalaria straminea; assembly: GCA_021533235.1. NCBI lineage: Eukaryota > Metazoa > Mollusca > Gastropoda > Planorbidae > Biomphalaria > Biomphalaria straminea. The sequence goes on along the minus strand of JADKLZ010064191.1, from coordinate 7,126 downwards.
GACCTTCCTCCAGGGAACATTAGAAGGGGGGCAATAAAAAAATGCTTTTTAAAAACAAGTTTATAGTAAGTGTATCAAGTAGTTTTGATCAGTCATGACATACATTTTGCAATAAGCCTCAGACGACAATCTATAAAGGGGGACTAATTCAGCTTATATCACCACCTCAGTCAAGTATTATTTCTTTCCCTTTTTTAGACACCAAAAGTAATATCTTATTACTGAAAATTAAAATAAAATTTAAAAAAAAGTAAAGTTTCCCCTTCAGACCTGAAGATCTATGGGGCAGATGATGTTAAGGTCATCTGTTTCTTTGGCCAACGGTTAACGAGCAGGGCGTTATGTGGCCAACACAACGACCAACCGCCTTTACTTTCCCCAACTAAAGTCAGGTACCCATTAGAGTTGGGTGGACTCAGAGGCGCCCTAAGAATCCCGAAATTCTAAATCCCAGTCTTTACCGGGATTCGAACCCAGGACCTCTGGTTCGGATACCAAGCGCTTAACCATTCGACCACCGCGCCCCCCAATAATTACTGTACTAATTGGTTAATTTTATAAATTGTATTGTCAGGTAAAAGAAAAAAATTTGTGCAAAATATTTCAGTTTGATGCGAGATCGGGTATCGGAGAAATAAAGTGTACAAACATTTTACCAGACAGACAGACAGAGTGAGTTGACATACGTTTTGTAAAAAGAAGATGCAACAGAGAAAGCATCGTAGAACACAACAAAAGAAGGAAGTAGACTCTAGTCAAGGCCAAAGACATAGGAACGAAAAAAAAATGGTCGACATCACAGACCATGATCAACGTTCCGCAAGGCCAGATTTTGGTGTTCCGCAAACTATTGGAATGGTTAACCAGTAGGCCACCACGAGAATTAAAATCTCTAGATGTGGGCGGCAAAGTGATCCACTAAATAATCAGAAGGTATGAAGTGTTCCGTGAAGGAAAAAAGTTTGAGAACCACTGGACTGAGGCGAAGGTGACTTGTGCATAAATGCTATTGGAAGAGTGAAGTGCAGAAACTCATGTTCACAGAAGCGTTACGTATTGTTTGACTAGAGCATACCCCATATTTTTAGAATAAGTAATCTATATTTAACATCTCTATACAGTCTCACAGCCCTTTGTTCTTTCCTGGTTTGTCCTGAGACATTTTTTGTTTCATCTCATGGTTCTTTAGATCCCTCCCTTGCACCCTTCGGTGTAATAAGGATGTCAAGACATTAAAAATAACTTGTTACAATACCTCTATCCAAGTCACAACTTCATTGGATCAATGGAACCTGGACACGGATCTAAAAAAACGGCTTTAAAAAAATGTTCCTATAACTTTGAAAGTTGATGCACATTGCTGAGAAAAGAATTTCTAGCTCGTTGTTATACTGGGAAACTTTAGTTTGACTGGGTTTTTTAAAATTATTATCAAGTGTATTAGATCTACACATTCTCTTTACCAGGATTCTTTCTTGGAGAAATTGGGGGGGGGGGGGGGGGGGGGGGGGGGAGGAGGAAGAGAGTGTGTTAAAAAAATTCTATTGTTTTTTAAACTTACATTCATTAGTTATCAAGAGAAAATCAATCCTCTGTAAGTTGAATAAAGGAGGTGTTGTCTATTTAAGAGCATTCCTCTACCGATATATGTCTCAAAGAGCTTCTTAAAACTCGTCCAATTTTTGGTAGTGACTCAGATATTGATATATTGGGTCCGCGGAACTGTTTTTATATTAACAGGAGAGTGGGAAAAGGCAAAAACCAGTAAACTTCGGACAGAAATGATTCGTTAGCCTTTCCTGGTTACCCGCCTAGGAGACGGACTGTAAACAGACCTACGTTCTCCTGCGGTTTTACCCAAACATGAGAAAAGTTTTGGACGTCAACTGATAGCAGCCTGAGTAGCTACATCCTAGCAGAGTCTGTGACAGCGCTGGTATTAATCTGTATCGTTACTGTGTATACATAAGCAGCGTGGAAATGAAGGAACTGCAGTGTTGTTGGCATCGTTCCAACATTAGCTAGTGCACAGCTTTTTTTATGCCATTTCCAAGAGTTAATTTATAATCTTTCCACGAATGAAAGAGGCTAACATCTTCAGTTTAGTTTAAATCACTGTTCACGCTTACAAGACATACATTTGATTTCTTTTGATGTCTAGTCTAAAGTTTAAAAAGTTGAAACATTAAGCATTATTATTTACAGATGTGATCTCATCTTTGAGGGCGCGGCGGCTGAGCGGTAAAGCGATTGGCTTCCGTACCGGGAGGTCCCGGGTTCGAATCCTGGTGAAGAGTGGGATTTTTAATTTCGGGGTTTTTGAGTGCCCTTGAATCCATCCAGCTCTAATGTGTACCTGACATTAGTTGGGGAAAAGTAAAGGCGGTTGGTCGTTGTGCTGGCCACATGATACCCTCGTAAAATGTATGCCACAGAATCAGATGGATTTACATCATTGGCCCTATAGACCACAAGGTCTGAAAGGGAAACTTTACTTACTTTTTGATTTCATCTTTATGGTCCGTCAATTACGTATCCCGTATGGGGGACAAACGTATGGCAAAGACAATCCTTTTTAGTTATTTGAAGGTGGTCGATGTGACAGTGCTGTCCCAGCTAATGGGCCAACTAGCTTTAACTGACATAGAAAAGAGCACCTGGCTGCAGGTTGTCTCAGAACTAGACATCTGGAGATCACTTTCATATGGCGCGACATAATTATTTGAGACCAAAGAAAATTCACTCCCGAGACTACAAAAATAAAATCTAATTTGACCACCGGAGGTCTGCGCTGGATGTGGCAAAATATGTAGTTTGCCAATGGGGCTCACAGCTACAATATATACTGCACTCCTTATTAATCTTTGGACTCGAAGACAAGCCTCATTTATATAATCACCCAATGTTTGAGACTCAAAAATAAACAAATTTAGAATCGCTGATCTTTAGCTTAGAAGATGTGTACCACTTAGGAAGTAACAAATACTTTACGAACACACACACACTGTTTGCACTCTATAAAATTGTTCACGTGTAACAGAGTAAAATAACTTCAATATAAGCTATTCAAATCAAGTCCTACACATGTCTTCAGTAAAAGTCTTAACACCGTGTACTCAAGAGTAATCTTTATAGATTGTGGATTTATTTTTTTGACCTTTTAAATTCATCACAGTTATTAGTTCTCGCTAGAACTTTACAATAATGTGTTCGCTATTCCTTCACTTGATGTCATAGAAACATCTGATGATGAAATAAAAGTTGTTTTTAAACTTTGTTTCAATATGTTTTATGTGAACAAGGAGTTAAAAAAAAAAAAAAAAGATCGATTCGTCAATGGTATTCAAACTTGAGAACCTATTATCGTACACTGAACACACTACCACTCGGCCACCACGAAGTCATCGCTTTTAACTAAGTTGTAATGTAAGGGACCCGATCATTAGTTTCCCTAGCAGACGATATCTCATGGCAGACGACGAGGAGAGCTGTGATGACGTAGAAGTCCTGGTGTCCATTTTGGAGGAGCTGCTTGACGAAAACGAAGCAGATGACGTCACCGACGATGACGCAGGCGAGTGCAGCGACGAGAGTAGCGATGATGAAAAAGATGACTCGTCGGTGGTCAGCCTGGAGCAATGCCTAGGTCACGACGAGCGTGACGTCATATTGAAGGCAATAAAATCAGACGATGACAGGATTAGTTTAGTGGGCTACACCTTCTTTACCGCCATGATGATCTTTCAAGAGTTCTTACAGGTCAAGGTCAAAGGTAATTTTATTTTCTTTCAAGCGCACTTATCATAGATTTAAAATAATACGCCTAAAAGAGCAAAGTATTTATTATCGAATTTAGCCATACAAAATAAAAAATTTAATATGAAACCTCTACAGCCAAGAGCTAAATATTATGTTGCATAGTACAACGCTGCATTTGTTGCTAATTACAACGGAAGTTGTTTTGTGACAGTCTTACATTTTAGATGTTACGTCAATCAAAGAATGTAATTACATTCTACCGCCCTACGCATTTCTTGTGTCTATCTTGTTATGCATGTTAATGGATAACTTTAAGTCTGCCTTGTCGTTGATTCTCTTGGCTGATTCAGGCAACCCGTTCCATTTTCTAATGGCACTAGGGAAGAAGGATACGTGAGAGAATTTTGGGTGTAAGAATTAAGGAATTATTATTATAGCTTTTATATAGCGCTACTTTCATGCTTATAGCATGCTCAGAGCGCTTTGGTCCAATCTCATTTGTGGACCAGTGGGGGGGGGGGAGGGGGTATCTAGGAATTGGTTTCCCGTGCTGCCTTTGGGCGCTCAGTAAACACAACTCTGCCCGAGTCGGGTGTCAAACCTCGAGCCCCCTTCTAGGTAGCCAAGCCAAGCCAAGCTCAAGCCGCACTTAGCCTCTCGACCACGCTTCCCACGAATTCTATGTTTATTATTTTTTCATTGGTCTACGCTTTATTATTTTTTTTTGTTATTGTTGTCAGAGGCATAATTTTGGAGTCTAATCGTTTAGTATAAGTAAAATTGTAACGACTTTCTCTATCAGGCCATCTGTCACAACTGCTCCACAACACAACACATCTAACTCAAGAACTTGACAACAAGACTTTCTAGTAACAAGGTGGCGATTTATTTACAAATTACATCAACAGCCAATACGACACATCATTGGCTACCTAACTTCAAATGCTTTCTAAACAACTGAACTGCCTAACTAATCACAAGTCTCTCTAGCTCGTACAGCTACATTTTCAAGACTCCCTCTCTTGCTGTCCTGGACCCAACTGTCTTTCTACACATTGTCTCTCGACCGTAAAGGCATTCAGTCCATGACCACAGCACAGGTCAAGTTTTCGTGCACTAGTAGTACACTCCCTTGTTTTTCAGCCGTTGACCTGTGTGATTGGCCTGACTGGTGTGAGTCAGTCACAGCCAACGGGAAATAGACGGAGTCACGGAGGTCACGAGTCAGTAGGCCTCAAACACAATAACCCTTTCGGTCCGCCACTGGAGTTACTACATTGCCCCCTTCAGTTGATCGTCCTTTGGTTGAGAAGATGCCGTGCACGTTGTCTGGCCTTTTTTGTTAGTTGCCACTGATCGCAGCTTCGTGGCTAGTAGCATTAGTCCATTTTTATAATTAAGTATATATTTTACTTGTTAATCCTTGATGCGTTGTCTACAACTACAGTTATCCTGATTCACTTGTATTAAAGTTATATTTTGGATGTTAACTCATCCCTGGCGTCTCTTCCAATTATTGAAAGAAGTATGTTATGTTACAACCCAAGTAGGGAGTTTACAGCACCACCCTACTCTGATGGATACCTGACCTTAGTGGGGAAAGTAAATGTCATTAAATGTCTGCCATCAAAACAGAAGACTTTCATACAGTCATACATATCACGGGGTCTGAAAGGAGTACTTTAAAAATATCTTTTTGAAACAGCGCCATTGACAAACGTAAGGCGCCATGAAAACATTACAAGGGGGAGTAGCAAAACTTTGGTCCATGCTCTGAAAAAAGCCCGCAAACTGTAATATTTTAAGGTGGAAAGCAGCACAAATAAAAGCGTTGTGGTCGGAGCACTGGACTCCCTTAATGATGTTTCGGATGGCCAGTTCACTAACACGAAGGCATTTCTTTATTGTACATCAACAGATGTAGATACTGATTGCCAGTAGAAATAATCAAATTTTTTTTGGGGAGTCTCTAGAGTTATCCATCAACCACTTAACCACTTTGAAAGACACCCACTCAAAAAAACAATAAGAAAACAACAAGAACTTACAGTCAAATATTTATTTTAAAATGAACACAAAGAATCAATGAATCAAAGTATATGCTATATTTCATCCAGATTACGTCATAGACGGCACACGGACCTCGCAACGTTACATCACCATCATCACCGGAAAGAGACAAAACCAAGGAGCAAGCGTCCATAGCAACGTCCTATATTTTCTAAGAAGCAATGGCTACAGGTAAGCTGCACTGCATCGTGACTTCTGTTAACATAAGCGCTCTTTTGTGAGTGAAATATTAAGTTTCAGTATATCATTTTCACATACTGTTGTCGTGATCACTCTGTCATAAGGTGATTGTCTATATGAATTCTATTTTGGTTTCCAATGGGTTAAATGAGTGATTAGCTGACTGACAGTTTTTTCTCAGAGAACACTCTTAAGCAGGGGCGGACAGGCTATATGGGCATTCGGGCAAATGCCCGGTGGGCCGGTATTCATCCGGTAGGGCCACCCGAAGGGCCTTATTAATGCCACTATAGAACGTATTAAATTATTTTTTAAGTTTTTATAAAATTTTCTTGCAAAAGGGGCCCTCCGAAAGTCTTTATTTTTTTTTAAAGAAAAGCTTACAGACTCGACATTGTAATGTTAATTAATGTAACACATTTTCAGAAATAATGTCTACCTTTTAGTGCCTACACTTGTAGCGATTAAAAAGCAAAATAAGGCCTACTTTATTTCCTAAAAATATACAGAGTTCATTAAATGTATGTGTTCACTAGTGTTCAGTTATCGATAAATTATCAAACTTAAGAGAATGATTTAGAGGACAGGTAGACATAGAAATGCATGTTCATTTTATGCCGTACAATTTGCGGTCCGGATTGTATAGAAATGCCTAAAGTAAAAAGTAAAGTTCCCCTTTCAGACCTAGTGGTCTATAGGGCAGATGATGTAAAGGTCATCTGATTCTGTGGCCCACGGTTAACGAGGGTGTCATGTGGCCAGCACACCGACCAACCGCCTTTACTTCTCCCTAACAAATGTCAGGTACCCATTAGAGCTGGGTGGACTCAAGGGCGCCCGAAAATCCCGAAATAAAAATCCCACCCTTCACCAGGATTTGAACCCGGGACCTCCAGTACGGAAGCCAAGCGCTTTACCGCTAAGCCACCGCGCCCTCATAGAAATGCCTAGGCCGATTGTATTACCCAGTCCGAGCCTGCTCTAAAGGGAACTTTAGGAAACTATCATAGATTAGCATTAGTGTTTCCTTATAACAAATCGTGTTGCGGTACTAAAATTTTTGATAATAGTGTGTGTTGTAATGTTAAACGTCATAACAACCTGGTCTATCCTTCAT
>JADKLZ010064186.1:0-12709 GCA_021533235.1 Biomphalaria straminea | reverse complement strand
CAACTAACAATAAATACTCCCTTTCTTAGCTCTCTCTTTACAACTAATAATAAATACTCCCTTTCTTCACAATCCCCTTAACATGCACACATTTCATAGCCATGTGCAACTTAAAACTAGAGAATATAAACCTTTCAAGCCGTTACTAAAACAGAATTATAAAATGAGGATGATAATTAGGACATACATACTTTACACCCATACTTACTTCAGATAGCTGCTAGAGCAGTGCCCAATTTAAAACATAATACAATACACATAGGACAACAGAGCACCGCATACGTGCTGAAAGGTAGAGTTTGATTCTGGAATAGATAAAGACATTTATCACTTAACTTTGAAAAGATATTCTTTAGAATTACAGTTGTTTGCTAATAATGTATGTTTGTAAGAGTGATTGGTGCTCTGCTCAGTAGTACTCAGTACAATTGTTTAATTAGTACTACTTCGAACACGAAGGAGGAGCTATATATAGTGCTACTCTCTACACAGTCGGGCTTGGTGACCGAGTGGCTAAGCGCTTGGCTTACGATTCAGAGAGTCTCGAGTTTAAATGCGATGAAGACTGGGATATTAAACTTAGGGACATTTGACACCCTCTTCCCCTCTGATGGGTATCTGGCATTATTATTATAGCTTTTATATAGCGCTACTTTCATGCTTATAGCATGCTCAGAGCGCTTTGGTCCAATCTCATTTGTGGACCAGTGGGGGGGGGAGGGGGTATCCAGGAGTTGGTTTCCCGTGCTTCCTTTGGGCGCTCAGTAAACACAACTCTGCCTGAGTCGGGTGTCGAACCTCGGGCCCCTTTCTAGGTAGCCAAGCAAGCCAAGATCAAGCCGCACTTGGCCTCTCGACCACGCTTCCCACTAATAATACACTCGGGAAGCAAAGAAGGTGAGACGTTTTGTGCTGGCCACGGGAGATCCTCGTTATCCGTGGCCATATCAGCTAGCCTTAAACCAGATGCACTTACATGCAGGAACTGTGGCAAACTCTGCCGCTCCAGAATTGGCTTGATCAGTCACTCTAGTAGGCTCTGCCAGGTCTCAAGACGAAACCAAATTCAGTGACTCATCTGGACGCTTCATTTGTCTTTCGAGACAGAAGGAGCCATACATAGAACCAGATGAGCTTTATTTAGCATGTACCCATCAATTGCAAGCTCTGAAAGTGTTGCCTTTACACTGAGCTGTAGGATGGGCCTTGTTGATCTACCTCTATCTAATGGTATTGCCTATTTTTGAATCGTAGAGGTTGCAGATTTTTTATTGTTTTGAAGTTTAAGGATTTAATGGGTTAGAAACTTCAGACATCACGCATAAATATTTAGATCTAAGTCTGGTCCATGATTGAAGTTCATTAAAGGGAATTTCTATTCTCATGGCCTCATTGTTGCACCCCCTGTAGAAATGTCGGTTAGTTGGAGCACATAGAGTAGCGAGTGAAAACTGCCCCCCTCCCTCCTTGGAAAACCAAGCATTCAACCGTGACCAATCAGTGTAGAAGGCCTGAGCACTGACCTGCAACGTCACAATCTGAAGGCAGTTTAGACCAATAGCTTGTTGCTACGTTAGCCCTTCCATTAACTTTCGTTTTTTTTTTTTTCAGTGAATACAATCATTAACTTGATCTATTGTCGAACCATAACACAGTAAGTTAGTAATCTTCATTTGTTGATTGGTACCCATCTGTGAAATGAAAGTTATACAATATTATATAGCTCCTCCTTCGTGGTCGATAATGAACACATTTCTCATTTCCTATGGACTCGAGAATGACTGTAAAGTCCAATCCTCGCTTTGAAAAGCCGGCCGTAAGCGTGGCACGTGTGGGTTAGGTCAGTTGCAGATAGGCCTGCTTCTTCACTCATCTTTTTATTGGTTCGGCGCTGTTATACTATTATAAAATTGCATTGTTTATGATACGTTAACAAAATCTCTTACATGTATTGAATTTGAAACGTCAAATTATTTAAATTACAACAAGACTGAATATTAACTAAACATAGTTTCTTTGTTAGGTTTATAGTCTTGACGGAAATGTTTTAACATGTATAAAGGTATTTCTCAAACTGTTAATAGTGACGCTCCCCTCGATCAGCTTGTTGCCTGACAGTTTTCGTCCTGGGGCTCTACATACATTTCCAACACGCCCGTTGTACTTGCGGCGTTATTATGTACAGAGATCAGAAATGACAAAAACCGGACAGTATCATAACTTCTGTGTTCGCGATCCCCTTGTCAGCTAAGACGTCTGTAAGCTGAATCTGTCGCCAAGCGTTTTTCTGCATTCCTTTGCTTCAAAGATGTATTCTTCTGGGGTGTACAACAATTTATAATGACAAGATCGTAGACGGGCCGATACTGAAGTTTGCCATATGCACGAAGAAGTTCTGTTGACGCAAATCACGTGACTCCGAATATTACGTTCTGACTTAAAGCTCTAGACTCGCTTTGGTGACAGTACTTTGTCATGTCTTGAAAAGAATCTTTGAAATGGATTTTCTTGCTAACGTCTCTGCTAGACATTGATAATAAGTTCGATCGACGTTTCTTAAAAACAATACAGACTTGGTTAATTGAAGCACTAGTTTACCTGACCAGAATCTTTTTCGGACAGAATTCCTAAAGTATTTAATTACATTCTGTGATATAGATCTGTGATATAGATGTTTTAATATATCCACTTATTTGATCGAATGTCCATTTAATGGGACCTAGAGAGTGAATAATAAAAAAAAGAATACAAAAGTCTAAAACGTGAAGCTTCTGAAGATTGTGATGAGTTTTGATCCATCGACATCCAGATTGAATGGTACAATGCAAATGTATGGGAAGCGAGGTCGAGAGGCTAAGTGCGCTTGAACTTGGCTTGGTTTGGCTATCTAGAAGGGGGCTCAAGGTTCGACTCCCGACTCGGTCAGAGTTGTGTTTACTGAGCGGCAGGAGCACCTAAAGGCAGCACGGAATACCAACTCCTAGATATCCCATCCCCCCACGGGTCCACAAATGAGATTACACCAAAGCGCTCTGAGCATGCTGTAAGCATGAAAGTAGCGCTACATAAAAGCTATAATAATATAATAAAAAAATGTCGACAAGATGTAGTTGGTAATGTCTCCGGAAGACCAGAAAAGTTCAAGTGCAGCTCGTCAAGAAAACATGTCAGATCAAACTTAATAATTGTGTTTCTTATGTATGTTAAGTGTGTAGATATTTGTTTGTTTTCGAAAAACTTATTTACAAATTATTCTGTTAATGATTTTGTTTCTATTTTCGTCCTGCGTGTATATCGCACATTGACTATTAAGTTATAAAACCATTTATCGTTACAATTTCTATAAATAATTAAATTACTACTTTTATATAGTGCTACTTTCATGCTTATAGCATGCTCAGAGCGCTACAGTCCAATTTCATTTGTGGACCAGTGGGGGGGAAGAGGGGTAGGGGTAGTGGAGAAGGTTTTCCGTGCTGCTCAGCAAACACAACTCTGCTCGAGTCGGGTGTCGAACCTCAAGCCTCATTCATAGATAGCCAAGCCAAGTTCAGTACTTAGCCTCTCGACCAGGCTAACATAGAACATGTTCGTGTAGTCGGACTAGCCGGTTGAGGTTGAGGGGACCCTAGCGAAAGCGTCCCTATGTGGTACGATAAGTAAGATTCGACTCTAACAACAGAGGAATTATTAACTACAATGGAACTAAAATCATTTTTTTTTAAATCACCTGCACACACCTTGTAGGTAGGTAGCTGAACTTCTTTGGCATTTTGATGGAATCTCAATTCAAATCTTAAGTTATATATTCAAGTGCTACAGTCACAGATAAAAAAAAGTTCTTTTGAAAAAGTTTATATTTTTCCCCTTTGAGTGTCACCCCCCCCCGCACACACACCCCATGTGGATAACCCCCGGTGAAGCCCACACCCCCTACTGACGTAACAGCGGGTTTTCAACATCTCTTGTAGTTTATAAACTGGACGGAGAAACCGACATACTCAGTGTAAACTTATAGTGGATTTTACCCTTTCGGCGTCGCTAAAATCAAATAAAAAAAATAAAGACATCATATTAAGTAATACGCATGGGCGCCCGCAGGGGGGTGCAAGGGGGTGCACTTGCACCCCCCCTGGATTCTGAGTAGCAAAATTTTAGACAATACAATGTTGTACATCATTAAATCAATTAACTTCTTAGTAGCCACTGAGCAAGTAGTAATTGCACTGTAGTACAATCATAAGGATAGTTAATGTTGGAGTTGACTAGTCTAGGTCTAATAGTAGGCTAATAGGAATAGATGGCCGACGTGCAGCCCTCTAGATTCTAATAGCCACATTGTAGCAAATTTTATAAAAAAAATAATTTCTTAGAAGTAGTAATTTAAGAAGTTTTGCTTCCACTGAAGTATATATACAGCTGTAAGGAAAAACTATTGTTTCAATAAACTAGAATATGCTAATCAGGTGTTGATGGCTGACCATGTACGCTTTATTATAGTCTTGCAATTTTTTGTACTGTAAAGAAAAGTGTGAAATATTCTATTTCACGTAAGTCGTGACAATTTGTTATCTCTTGCACATAATTATACTTATTATTATCTGTGGCATTTTACGTCTCGAGAGACGATCTTTTCCCCTTGCAAGCTCTTGTGTGACTAAAGAAGCCGATCCTTGATACACAGCTGCGATCGCAGGTTGGGCATATTATTATATTTAGTTATAATAGGGCCTAGAATGGGAAAAATATTTATTTTTTTTTGCCCTGAAGAAGAAATCCTTGCTGATTTTATTTCAATACGATAAATGTGAAAGTTTCTTTGAACAAGAATGAGGAGTGCAGTCATATGTGTAGATGTATTTATGTTATGCACAGTTATGGTCGGTTTTAGTGCTAGATAGCAGGTTAAACACGTCCACCAGTTTACGATTACATACTATACAAGAAAGCTCTTAATAATAATAAAGTTTAATTTATAGAGCACTGTAGGCTCAAGGCACTGTGATAACATTACAAACATAACAAGATTACAAAGACAGTTTGTGAGAAAACACAAACTCATTATCGGTCCCCGAAGTGGTCCACCCAGGCAGGTAAAAATACAGGTATCAAAATTTTCAGAAAGAACATCATAATTAAATTCTTTCAAAGAAAAATGACAGAGAAAAATGGAAAAAGAAGGTTGACAGATCTTGTGTGGTCCAGCAGACTAAAGGATATGTGAAAGTGAATGTGGAATCAAATGTGAACCTGGCCTAACTGATGTCTTATAATGAATATCTAATTGATCTAATTGTTTGTAAGGGTCAATCTCTAAAAAAATTCCTTTTGTCAATTGTTATCGTAGTGGGTGCTATGCAGTGTTACACCTGATAATTGATAATATGAATACCTACTTATGAAATGTTGTTTTAAATTATGTTCCACTTATTTGCATTTTAAATATATTTTTTTTTCTTAAAAAAGGAAACATTATTTTTAGATAGGTGCACGATATAACTTAAGTAGCGTATAGCGACACAAATGTAAAAAAAATAATTTTCTACTAAAAGTCTAAAACCATTTGCATAAATGTGTTGAAAAATGGTAAACAATTACCTCCCTTACTAAAGAACTTCCCGTATATGTTACTATTTATAGTGAATAAGCTTAACAATGATTACATATCGTAATTCTTAAGTTTCTTCATTACTTCTCGGGGGGGGGGGGGGCTTGTCGACCCAGTTGGGGATGGGGGCGATCGCCCCAATAGCCCCCCCCCCCCTCGATTCGTCAGTGCTTGCACCCTTCTGCAAAAATTCCTGCGGGCGCCCATGGTAATACGTATAATTTTAATGGCTAGGCATAAAGCTTTGATTATGTATTTATCCCGCACCACTATTTGTTGTAATATTTTCTGTATGTATTTAAATATTATTCACATTTTTTTTATTTTCAGGATAATAGAAAATGTATAAAAAATGTATCAAGCACAATACTTTGATTGAAGATAAAAAAAGATGGGGGAATTAATTTACAGGATATTCGAGTTAATATCAAGGCATTAAGACTTCAGTTTGTGGGACAGATAGTTAGAAATCCTATAAAGTTTCCATTGGCATTGTATTATTATGGAATTAGATTGGGGCGACTACTTACAATTCGGAATGATACCCCACATTATTTTGGTGCACTTGTTCACCCATTTTATAGGTCGGTTTCAAGAACTCTTTTGAATAATGAACACTTAATACATAATAAGTTCAAGGAAATCTACACAGCCTTAAAGTACACTCTAAAAGAGAACTTGGGTCTCAGAATCAAATGGGGTAAGGAAAGAGGTATAACAGAGTTTAGGGATTCCTTCATAAACCTTCATTATAAGCACATCGCGCCCAGGGCTAGGGAAATAACATATAGGCTCATTTTTAGCATGACACCTGTTGGGCGCAAGAAAGTTCATATTTTAGAAATTTGTTGTAAATGTAAAATTTGTAACATGTCAGTGGAAATGGAAGAGAAACATTTGTTTCTGGATTGTCCGTTGTTTTTTAAAGTTAAAACTACTGTTAAACATTTGTTGGATGCTAATTGTGAGCTAGATGTGGATGTAAATCTGGCGATCCTTTTAAACAAGGTTCCTAAATTACGTAATAAGGCTGTTGGGAATTTTAATCTCATTATTTTGGCAGAGTATAGGAAACTTGTTTGGAATACTAGACTGAAAATTGTCATAGATAAAAAAAAAATTCGTTCCTGATGGCCTGGAGATTATGTTTAGACAAATCATAGACTTTGAACTAGAGAACCTAGGGAGAATATAAAGGATGATATGCATATTGGTGAATGTTTATAAGAACGCTTGGGAGTATATTTTTATATGCCTGCCGGTTTTATGTATGATTTAGTGTATGTGGGATCAGGCTTGGACTGGGCCGCCGGGACACCGGGAAATTCCCGGTGGGCCGGCGGCTGCCAACTGCCAAAAGAAAGTTATTATATTTTAAATTTTAACTGAAATTACCATTGATTATATGATAGCTTCAAATAATAGTTTGTATTGAAAATAACCAAACTGAAACAGCAAAATCATTACTTTACGTTACGAGGTTGCTTGTGAAAAGTCGTTTTCAAAATGGAAATACATTTTGAACAGATTAAGAAATGTGCTTAGCCAGTCAACTTTACAATCATTCATGCTGATGTCTTGTCAGAAGGACCTTCTTCCAAGAATCAATAACAATGAAATCATTGATGTTTTAGCATCGACTAGTGCAGGGGTGGGCATATTACGGACTGCGGGCCACGTGCGGCCCGCCGAAGTGTTTTATGCGGCCCGCGAAAACCTAAATAAATCATTGTAAATATCTAGAGACATTATAGAAAACTTTTGATTCTTATCATTTGCAATGAAGAGGCTAAAGAAACATTGTCTCCAAACGTCTTTCTAAAGAGTTTTGAAAAAAAAAAGTTGATTATATTCAATAAAAATACTATATAATACAGTGATGCCCAAACTACGGCGCGCGGGCCAGATCCGGCCCGCGACATGGTTCTGACCGGCCCGCCAAAACATCAACACAAAATGTAGAAAATTTATAAAAATTTTAAAAAGGTGATTTTTTTATTATGTTAGGAATCTTACGTTTCTTTTGAAGTATTTCGTACTAATCTATTGTCTTGTTAGTTATTCGGGTTATTTTTTTTCTATAAGAACACAATTTTTTTTTTCGGCGACAAGGATTTACAATTATTTTAGTCTTGGACGATACCGCTGCTGTATTGAGCTATTTGCATCCTTGACATCTTATGTGTGTAACACATCGCATCTTTTCCACATCATTTTGATTCGTGTTCTTCTGACATCAACATGATAGGTGCCTCTCCATGTAACATTTGTATGTTAATGAAATGGGAGTGTTTAAGAAACGATAATTGGATGTTGAAACTTCCTAGACAAGTGAACAGATATTAAATCTAAATTGACAAGACAACATGTTTCATTTGTATAAAGAGGGTGGCTGTTTTAAAGAACATAACATGAAAGACATTCTAATACAAACCATTACAAAAATATGGTGGCATTTTTGGCTTGAGTTGCTAAGAAAAGATCTCTAGGTTACGTCTAGAGTTGAACGAGGGACGAATTAACCAAGTAGTCAAGAAATGAGTCGGCTGAATGAAGGCTTCAGAGTTGCTCACATTTTAAGATGAGAAATGAAGCATGCAAAAGTGCTTGCTAGCAGAAATGGAATAAAATTGTCCTGAACAAAAAGTTGAAGCTGTCAGCCTTACTGGCATGACAATTGCAAAACGAGTGAACGGTTTTGGTGATAATCTCCATTGAAAACTAAATGACAGGGCAGCAGATTTCAAAATAATTACTATTGCCGCTGAGGAGTGACAACAACTTCACTGTTTGAGAAATTTCGAGCAATATAAACAATAGATTTCTACGCCGTGTTGTCTACATAAACCTTGAACATTTCCGAAAACAATAGCTGGATATGATCACAATGTTTAATCACAATGTTTACAAGCATTTAATTTAGTAAAAAAAAACTTTTCAGTTACAAGACTCCTGAAACCAATGTTACGTAATTGACTGCTGCATCCACTTCAAAAACTATTTAAAATGAATTAGTCTCTATTTCATTTTTCTGTATCTTTTAATTAATGTGGCCCGCGACTCGAGTGTCGGGAATTTAAATGGCCCGAAGGCTGAATAAGGTTGGGCATCACTGAATATAATACTATAATATACAATACTATATAAATTCAGTAAAAGACATAAGCCCAGGCCAGTATTTATTCAATGCTATGGAGAACTGTGTTGAAAGAGTTGGGTTGGTTTGTACAAGATGGCAAGGGTAACAACTGATGGAGAAAAACAACTTTTTAAAATAACTAAAAGAAAATATCCCAACCATAAACTAGAAACTTAAAAGTTTACACAAAGCTACATTAAAATTCATTATTCTTGCATAATGCAATCATATGTATCATTCATATAAACCCAGAGGCCGTCCTTAGGCATAGTCAAAGTATGTTGCTGCTAAGGCCCAAGATTGTTAAATGGCTCGCATGAGAGCTACTGCTTTCTATTACAGAAAAGGAATAGCGAAACTTGTACTCAATGTTATTGTTCGAAGTACACTAGGTCTTTAATAAATTGCTAAATTTTATTCCCCCCCCTTTATTTTGTATATTCTTATCTTATTCGGGGCCACCAAATTCACTTCGCCTATATCCCCAATTCATAAAAATTCTAAAAAAAAATTCCGACTGGCAGTTCTGAAAAGTATTCGAAGATTTGTAATTAAAAAATTCTGCTGTTTGGTAGCACAGTTGCATTCACTGGCCAATCTTTAGATCAATATGGAATTTAAAGGAAGAAATTGTTAGATTCCTTAACGGACATTGACTGTGACCCCCTCCTAGTATCCCTAATGAAGAGTTGAAGACAAACCTCTTGTTTATCATCGGAAGCATTGTAATCTGTTGTTTCTACAAGAAATGTATGTGCATCTTATATTCTTTCAAACAAAGCTCACATCCCTGCACTAGTGATACGATTAAAAAAGCGTTATACTAGTTAATGGTGTGTTGAAATTTTAGACTCTCTGTTTTTTATGTTTAGGTTGTTAAAACTAGGAGTTATTTAACTGTTTAATGTTGTTTTGCATAATTACGAGTTTGAACATGTAATAAATAAAAAAAATTCTTACAACTTAAAGTAGTGTTTTTGAACTTTAAAATTTCATTATTATTATTATTATTATTATATATATGAAATAATTATAGAAACTAAAGAAAAGTATATAATAATTAAATTAAATTAAAATAAGTAGTAATATTAAAATATTGCAAAAAAATTATATGAAACTAATGATGAAATGGGCCGCCGCCATGACCAATTTTCCCGGGCCGGTTTTTTAAGCCAGTCCGACCCTGTGTGGGATATATGTATGTGATGCCACAGTAATGGTTTTCTAATCGCAAATTTATTAGACTCAATGGAATTATTACCATAAAATAACTGTCGGACTTGTATTAGGATGTATTTGTATGTGTTCTCGGGTAGTAACTTAATGTATTGGTTTGT
Source organism: Biomphalaria straminea (assembly GCA_021533235.1). Classification (NCBI taxonomy): domain Eukaryota; kingdom Metazoa; phylum Mollusca; class Gastropoda; family Planorbidae; genus Biomphalaria; species Biomphalaria straminea. The sequence goes on along the minus strand of JADKLZ010064186.1, from coordinate 2,625 downwards.
AGCCTTTTGATCCATGTGTAAGATAATGATGCGTATGTATCTAAGATGATTGTTTAGATATATCTAGTTTTGATGTGTGGGTATGCATGTATTAGGGTGTAAATATTGGTGTGTATTTGCCTTTATTCTTGGTTGGTTATCCTTTATCTGATGATATGCTAAATCCTTGTAACATTTTTCTGTCTCTGATGGTATCAATGGTGATGTAGTAAATCTTTGGTATTAAATTATAAAATTTATATAATTTTGGTGGTATTATTTTTGTAACTTTGTAAAGTAGTAGTCTGACCCATTGGAGGGGTTGCATAGAAAGGTTGGAGAGGTTCGTGTGAGCTTTATTTGTACTAAAGACTATTAAAAAAATGCATTATACAAATCATTCACAGATATTATTTTTTATCTTTTCAGTCTGTGGTGATTCTAACAGAACTCCAGGACCTCTCGGTGTCAACTGGTGAAGATTAGTTGTCCCGGGACTTCATTGGGGAAAAATTATCGCCAATCCAGACAAATAATCATAGATTAATAAATCGGATTATATGTAGTCCTCTAAACTCATCATGTGCTCATTGTATAGTTGCTGGACCTCAGCCTTGGGTTGACAAGTTACCATCAAGAAATCATACCGGTCCGTCCACTGGTAGAGTACTACAACGTCCAGGAACATTGTTGATCAGCCCAACATGATATAATTTGTTGACCACTCGCTGGTGCTTCTATCTATATCTGCGACTATTAACACCTTTACTAAAATCACTAAATTTAGAAAGCATTCAGGACAGAAGACTCAAAAGTAAAGTTGCAATTATACATAAAACACTAAATCATAATCTTCAAATACAAAAACAAAATTTAATAAAATACTCTAGAAAGACACAAAGAGAAAGCGAGATTCCCCATCCCATATGCTAGGACTCACTAGCTTCTGTGAAGTCACAAAGAGCCACATGTTTAATATTAATAGGCCCATAGCAGACCAGGAAATAGTAAAGGACACATGACTAATTAAGTCTAGAAATTATAGAACAATTTGAATTGCTAAATTATTTCCAATACTGAAGAGATTACATTGCCAATTAAACATTAGACAGTAACGTAAGAACGATTTACACAACAGTCTTCGAAAATCGATCATAATTTAATTTTATTGGAAATCGTAATCCAGAATTGTTAACAAATAAAAAGTTGGTTATTCTACCACATTCTACTACAATAAAATAAACTTACATTTGGTAGAACGATTTTTAAAAGCATTTTTTTATTCTTAAGAATGAAAAAAAAAAACGCATCAATGCATACGGTGCTCCAGAGCGTAGTTAAGAAAACAGAACTACAAGAGGCTGTATAAGAAGTAGTCTTGTTTACATAAAAATGAGCCAAGAACAAAACAAAGATTCAATGAGAGTTCTATGAAGGTAAAATTTGTAATTTGCAAATTTGTGCCCTTTTCTATACAGCATGAGCAGTATAAAAGTTAAGTATCCATATCCATTTCAGCCACAACATATTTAAGTATTACAATATTTTTATTAGTGTTTAATATACACAATGAAACACACCTATATATTTTGTAAATAAGGAGGCAGTGTAGTTTTGTTTAATCTCTAAGACTGAAGATCGTACAACTTGTCAGATTTCGGAAATCCAAATTCAATAGATTTGAATAGATATACATTTTTTTCAAGTTACATAAAGTTACTTCCTGTTTCCAGTCTATATTTATTTATGTCTATGGAAATAACCAAATATTTCCTAACTTGTATCTAGGGTGGCGAGTCTCTAGAACCAGAACAAAGTTAAATCTCATTAAAGCTAATTAACTTGCCTGAATAAAATTTTATTTTTACTTTTAAAACTGCGAACTGTGTTCATAATTTATTAGTGGTATATTCAGAAATAATTAATTTAATGATTAGTAATATATTCAGAAATAATAAATAAAAAATATGTATACAAATTCAGAAAATGTCCATAGCGTAAGTTAAAATTTAAGTTTTGTGTGTGTGTGTGTGAAAGAGCGTGAGATTCCTCCCTCTACAACTGCTACTTCTGACCACACTATCACAATCATATATGATTTTGATACAAACTATTCTACAGTGTATATAAAGCTGCTAACATGTCCAAACTATATCATTTTGATGGTATAAAAAAAATACAGAATTGTGTGGCGCATTAGCATTAGAAGTGGACAAAGTTGTCGCACAGAAAAAAAAAAGGATGGCCTCCCCTGCCCTAGAATTTAATAAGAAAAACAAGACGAGATTCTGCTACTACTCTCTTGCGCATGCTCAATTGGCTTCCCTTGAAAGCGAGAATCGACTACAAGGTGGCCAGACTTTGTCATCAGTGTATCTATAATAAAGAAATGCCCTTGTACCTTAGCGAACTGATTACTCCATATGTCACTCAGAGAGCCCTGCGCTCAATGGACTCAACGCTTTAAGTGATGCCAAGTTTCTCCCTCAATAGCTACGGTCTGCGGGCTTTTTCAGTGTACGGACCAAAGATTTGGAACTCACTCCCCATTGATCTCAGACTGACAAAATGCTAGAAGAACATTAAGACCTATCTATTTAAAGCTTTTTAAAGATTAGTTTGCCATTTTATCTCTCTTGTTTATGT
>JADKLZ010064184.1:0-12695 GCA_021533235.1 Biomphalaria straminea | reverse complement strand
CAACTAACAATAAATACTCCCTTTCTTAGCTCTCTCTTTACAACTAATAATAAATACTCCCTTTCTTCACAATCCCCTTAACATGCACACATTTCATAGCCATGTGCAACTTAAAACTAGAGAATATAAACCTTTCAAGCCGTTACTAAAACAGAATTATAAAATGAGGATGATAATTAGGACATACATACTTTACACCCATACTTACTTCAGATAGCTGCTAGAGCAGTGCCCAATTTAAAACATAATACAATACACATAGGACAACAGAGCACCGCATACGTGCTGAAAGGTAGAGTTTGATTCTGGAATAGATAAAGACATTTATCACTTAACTTTGAAAAGATATTCTTTAGAATTACAGTTGTTTGCTAATAATGTATGTTTGTAAGAGTGATTGGTGCTCTGCTCAGTAGTACTCAGTACAATTGTTTAATTAGTACTACTTCGAACACGAAGGAGGAGCTATATATAGTGCTACTCTCTACACAGTCGGGCTTGGTGACCGAGTGGCTAAGCGCTTGGCTTACGATTCAGAGAGTCTCGAGTTTAAATGCGATGAAGACTGGGATATTAAACTTAGGGACATTTGACACCCTCTTCCCCTCTGATGGGTATCTGGCATTATTATTATAGCTTTTATATAGCGCTACTTTCATGCTTATAGCATGCTCAGAGCGCTTTGGTCCAATCTCATTTGTGGACCAGTGGGGGGGGGAGGGGGTATCCAGGAGTTGGTTTCCCGTGCTTCCTTTGGGCGCTCAGTAAACACAACTCTGCCTGAGTCGGGTGTCGAACCTCGGGCCCCTTTCTAGGTAGCCAAGCAAGCCAAGATCAAGCCGCACTTGGCCTCTCGACCACGCTTCCCACTAATAATACACTCGGGAAGCAAAGAAGGTGAGACGTTTTGTGCTGGCCACGGGAGATCCTCGTTATCCGTGGCCATATCAGCTAGCCTTAAACCAGATGCACTTACATGCAGGAACTGTGGCAAACTCTGCCGCTCCAGAATTGGCTTGATCAGTCACTCTAGTAGGCTCTGCCAGGTCTCAAGACGAAACCAAATTCAGTGACTCATCTGGACGCTTCATTTGTCTTTCGAGACAGAAGGAGCCATACATAGAACCAGATGAGCTTTATTTAGCATGTACCCATCAATTGCAAGCTCTGAAAGTGTTGCCTTTACACTGAGCTGTAGGATGGGCCTTGTTGATCTACCTCTATCTAATGGTATTGCCTATTTTTGAATCGTAGAGGTTGCAGATTTTTTATTGTTTTGAAGTTTAAGGATTTAATGGGTTAGAAACTTCAGACATCACGCATAAATATTTAGATCTAAGTCTGGTCCATGATTGAAGTTCATTAAAGGGAATTTCTATTCTCATGGCCTCATTGTTGCACCCCCTGTAGAAATGTCGGTTAGTTGGAGCACATAGAGTAGCGAGTGAAAACTGCCCCCCTCCCTCCTTGGAAAACCAAGCATTCAACCGTGACCAATCAGTGTAGAAGGCCTGAGCACTGACCTGCAACGTCACAATCTGAAGGCAGTTTAGACCAATAGCTTGTTGCTACGTTAGCCCTTCCATTAACTTTCGTTTTTTTTTTCAGTGAATACAATCATTAACTTGATCTATTGTCGAACCATAACACAGTAAGTTAGTAATCTTCATTTGTTGATTGGTACCCATCTGTGAAATGAAAGTTATACAATATTATATAGCTCCTCCTTCGTGGTCGATAATGAACACATTTCTCATTTCCTAGGGACTCGAGAATGACTGTAAAGTCCAATCCTCGCTTTGAAAAGCCGGCCGTAAGCGTGGCACGTGTGGGTTAGGTCAGTTGCAGATAGGCCTGCTTCTTCACTCATCTTTTTATTGGTTCGGCGCTGTTATACTATTATAAAATTGCATTGTTTATGATACGTTAACAAAATCTCTTACATGTATTGAATTTGAAACGTCAAATTATTTAAATTACAACAAGACTGAATATTAACTAAACATAGTTTCTTTGTTAGGTTTATAGTCTTGACGGAAATGTTTTAACATGTATAAAGGTATTTCTCAAACTGTTAATAGTGACGCTCCCCTCGATCAGCTTGTTGCCTGACAGTTTTCGTCCTGGGGCTCTACATACATTTCCAACACGCCCGTTGTACTTGCGGCGTTATTATGTACAGAGATCAGAAATGACAAAAACCGGACAGTATCATAACTTCTGTGTTCGCGATCCCCTTGTCAGCTAAGACGTCTGTAAGCTGAATCTGTCGCCAAGCGTTTTTCTGCATTCCTTTGCTTCAAAGATGTATTCTTCTGGGGTGTACAACAATTTATAATGACAAGATCGTAGACGGGCCGATACTGAAGTTTGACATATGCACGAAGAAGTTCTGTTGACGCAAATCACGTGACTCCGAATATTACGTTCTGACTTAAAGCTCTAGACTCGCTTTGGTGACAGTACTTTGTCATGTCTTGAAAAGAATCTTTGAAATGGATTTTCTTGCTAACGTCTCTGCTAGACATTGATAATAAGTTCGATCGACGTTTCTTAAAAACAATACAGACTTGGTTAATTGAAGCACTAGTTTACCTGACCAGAATCTTTTTCGGACAGAATTCCTAAAGTATTTAAATACATTCTGTGATATAGATCTGTGATATAGATGTTTTAATATATCCACTTATTTGATCGAATGTCCATTTAATGGGACCTAGAGAGTGAATAATAAAAAAAAGAATACAAAAGTCTAAAACGTGAAGCTTCTGAAGATTGTGATGAGTTTTGATCCATCGACATCCAGATTGAATGGTACAATGCAAATGTATGGGAAGCGAGGTCGAGAGGCTAAGTGCGCTTGAACTTGGCTTGGTTTGGCTATCTAGAAGGGGGCTCAAGGTTCGACTCCCGACTCGGTCAGAGTTGTGTTTACTGAGCGGCAGGAGCACCTAAAGGCAGCACGGAATACCAACTCCTAGATATCCCATCCCCCCCACGGGTCCACAAATGAGATTACACCAAAGCGCTCTGAGCATGCTGTAAGCATGAAAGTAGCGCTACATAAAAGCTATAATAATATAATAAAAAAATGTCGACAAGATGTAGTTGGTAATGTCTCCGGAAGACCAGAAAAGTTCAAGTGAAGCTCGTCAAGAAAACATGTCAGATCAAACTTAATAATTGTGTTTCTTATGTATGTTAAGTGTGTAGATATTTGTTCGTTTTCGAAAAACTTATTTACAAATTATTCTGTTAATGATTTTGTTTCTATTTTCGTCCTGCGTGTATATCGCACATTGACTATTAAGTTATAAAACCATTTATCGTTACAATTTCTATAAATAATTAAATTACTACTTTTATATAGTGCTACTTTCATGCTTATAGCATGCTCAGAGCGCTACAGTCCAATTTCATTTGTGGACCAGTGGGGGGGAAGAGGGGTAGGGGTAGTGGAGAAGGTTTTCCGTGCTGCTCAGCAAACACAACTCTGCTCGAGTCGGGTGTCGAACCTCAAGCCTCATTCATAGATAGCCAAGCCAAGTTCAGTACTTAGCCTCTCGACCAGGCTAACATAGAACATGTTCGTGTAGTCGGACTAGCCGGTTGAGGTTGAGGGGACCCTAGCGAAAGCGTCCCTATGTGGTACGATAAGTAAGATTCGACTCTAACAACAGAGGAATTATTAACTACAATGGAACTAAAATCATTTTTTTTTAAATCACCTGCACACACCTTGTAGGTAGGTAGCTGAACTTCTTTGGCATTTTGATGGAATCTCAATTCAAATCTTAAGTTATATATTCAAGTGCTACAGTCACAGATAAAAAAAAGTTCTTTTGAAAAAGTTTATATTTTTCCCCTTTGAGTGTCACCCCCCCACGCACACACACCATATGGATATCACCCGGTGAAGCCCACAAACCCTACTGACGTAACAGCGGGTTTTCAACATCTCTTGTAGTTTATAAACTGGACGGAGAAACCGACATACTCAGTGTAAACTTATAGTGGATTTTACCCTTTCGGCGTCGCTAAAATCAAATAAAAAAAATAAAGACATCATATTAAGTAATACGCATGGGCGCCCGCAGGGGGGTGCAAGGGGGTGCACTTGCACCCCCCTGGATTCTGAGTAGCAAAATTTTAGACAATACAATGTTGTACATCATTAAATCAATTAACTTCTTAGTAGCCACTGAGCAAGTAGTAATTGCACTGTAGTACAATCATAAGGATAGTTAATGTTGGAGTTGACTAGTCTAGGTCTAATAGTAGGCTAATAGGAATAGATGGCCGACGTGCACCCCTCTAGATTCTAATAGCCACATTGTAGCAAATTTTATAAAAAAAATAATTTCTTAGAAGTAGCAATTTAAGAAGTTTTGCTTCCACTGAAGTATATATACAGCTGTAAGGAAAAACTATTGTTTCAATAAACTAGAATATGCTAATCAGGTGTTGATGGCTGACCATGTACGCTTTATTATAGTCTTGCAATTTTTTGTACTGTAAAAAAAAGTGTGAAATATTCTATTTCACGTAAGTCGTGACAATTTGTTATCTCTTGCACATAATTATACTTAATATTATCTGTGGCATTTTACGTCTCGAGAGACGATCTTTTCCCCTTGCAAGCTCTTGTGTGACTAAAGAAGCCGATCCTTGATACACAGCTGCGATCGCAGGTTGGGCATATTATTATATTTAGTTATAATAGGGCCTAGAATGGGAAAAATATTTATTTTTTTTTGCCCTGGAGAAGAAATCCTTGCTGATTTTATTTCAATACGATAAATGTGAAAGTTTCTTTGAACAAGAATGAGGAGTGCAGTCATATCTGTAGATGTATTTATGTTATGCACAGTTATGGTCGGTTTTAGTGCTAGATAGCAGGTTAAACACGTCCACCAGTTTACGATTACATACTATACAAGAAAGCTCTTAATAATAATAAAGTTTAATTTATAGAGCACTGTAGGCTCAAGGCACTGTGATAACATTACAAACATAACAAGATTACAAAGACAGTTTGTGAGAAAACACAAACTCATTATCGGTCCCCGAAGTGGTCCACCCAGGCAGGTAAAAATACAGGTATCAATATTTTCAGAAAGAACATCATAATTAAATTCTTTCAAAGAAAAATGACAGAGAAAAATGGAAAAAGAAGGTTGACAGATCTTGTGTGGTCCAGCAGACTAAAGGATATGTGAAAGTGAATGTGGAATCAAATGTGAACCTGGCCTAACTGATGTCTTATAATGAATATCTAATTGATCTAATTGTTTGTAAGGGTCAATCTCTAAAAAAATTCCTTTTGTCAATTGTTATCGTGGTGGGAGCTGTGCAGTATTACACCTGATAATATAAATACCTACTTATCAAATGTTGTTTTAAATTATGTTCCACTTATTTGCATTTTAAATATATTTTTTTTTCTTAAAAAAGGAAACATTATTTTTAGATAGGTGCACGATATAACTTAAGTAGCGTATAGCGACACAAATGTAAAAAAAATAATTTTCTACTAAAAGTCTAAAACCATTTGCATAAATGTGTTGAAAAAATGGTAAACAATTACCTCCCTTACTAAAGAACTTCCCGTATTTGTTACTATTTATAGTGAATAAGCTTAACAATGATTACATATCGTAATTCTTAAGTTTCTTCATTACTTCTCGGGGGGGGGGGGGGCTTGTCGACCCAGTTGGGGATGGGGGCGATCGCCCCAATAGCCCCCCCCCCCCTCGATTCGTCAGTGCTTGCACCCTTCTGCAAAAATTCCTGCGGGCGCCCATGGTAATACGTATAATTTTAATGGCTAGGCATAAAGCTTTGATTATGTATTTATCCCGCACCACTATTTGTTGTAATATTTTCTGTATGTATTTAAATATTATTCACATTTTTTTTATTTTCAGGATGATAGAAAATGTATAAAAAATGTATCAAGCACAATACTTTGATTTAAGATAAAAAAGATGGGGGAATTAATTTACAGGATATTCGAGTTAAGATCAAGGCATTAAGACTTCAGTTTGTGGGACAGATAGTTAGAAATCCTATAAAGTTTCCATTGGCATTGTATTATTATGGAATTAGATTGGGGCGACTACTTACAATTCGGAATGATACCCCACATTATTTTGGTGCACTTGTTCACCCATTTTATAGGTCGGTTTCAAGAACTCTTTTGAATAATGAACACTTAATACATAATAAGTTCAAGGAAATCTACACAGCCTTAAAGTACACTCTAAAAGAGAACTTGGGTCTCAGAATCAAATGGGGTAAGGAAAGAGGTATAACAGAGTTTAGGGATTCCTTCATAAACCTTCATTATAAGCACATCGCGCCCAGGGCTAGGGAAATAACATATAGGCTCATTTTTAGCATGACACCTGTTGGGCGCAAGAAAGTTCATATTTTAGAAATTTGTTGTAAATGTAAAATTTGTAACATGTCAGTGGAAGTGGAAGAGAAACATTTGTTTCTGGCTTGTCCGTTGTTTTTTAAAGTTAAAACTACTGTTAAACATTTGTTGGATGCTAATTGTGAGCTAGATGTGGATGTAAATCTGGCGATCCTTTTAAACAAGGTTCCTAAATTACATAATAAGGCTGTTGGGAATTTTAATCTCATTATTTTTGCAGAGTATAGGAAACTTGTTTGGAATACTAGACTGAAAATTGTCATAGATAAAAAAAAAATTCGTTCCTGATGGCCTGGAGATTATGTTTAGACAAATCATAGACTTTGAACTAGAGAACCTAGGGAGAATATAAAGGATGATATGCATATTGGTGAATGTTTATAAGAACGCTTGGGAGTATATTTTTATATGCCTGCCGGTTTTATGTATGATTTAGTGTATGTGGGATCAGGCTTGGACTGGGCCGCCGGGACACCGGGAAATTCCCGGTGGGCCGGCGGCTGCCAACTGCCAAAAGAAAGTTATTATATTTTAAATTTTAACTGAAATTACCATTGATTATATGATAGCTTCAAATAATAGTTTGTATTGAAAATAACCAAACTGAAACAGCAAAATCATTACTTTACGTTACGAGGTTGCTTGTGAAAAGTCGTTTTCAAAATGGAAATACATTTTGAACAGATTAAGAAATGTGCTTAGCCAGTCAACTTTACAATCATTCATGCTGATGTCTTGTCAGAAGGACCTTCTTCCAAGAATCAATAACAATGAAATCATTGATGTTTTAGCATCGACTAGTGCAGGGGTGGGCATATTACGGACCGCGGGCCACGTGCGGCCCGCCGAAGTGTTTTATGCGGCCCGCGAAAACCTAAATAAATCATTGTAAATATCTAGAGACATTATAGAAAAACTTTTGATTCTTATCATTTGCAATGAAGAGGCTAAAGAAACATTGTCTCCAAACGTCTTTCTAAAGAGTTTTGAAAAAAAAAAGTTGATTATATTCAATAAAAATACTATATAATACAGTGATGCCCAAACTACGGCGCGCGGGCCAGATCCGGCCCGCGACATGGTTCTGACCGGCCCGCCAAAACATCAACACAAAATGTAGAAAATTTATAAAAATTTTAAAAAGGTGATTTTTTTTATTATGTTAGGAATCTCACGTTTCTTTTGAAGTATTTCGTACTAATCTATTGTCTTGTTAGTTATTCGGGTTATTTTTTTTCTATAAGAACACAATTTTGTTTTTTTTTCGGCGACAAGGATTTACAATTATTTTAGTCTTGGACGATACCGCTGCTGTATTTGCATCCTTGACATCTTATGTGTGTAACACATCGCATCTTTTCCACATCATTTTGATTCGTGTTCTTCTGACATCAACATGATAGGTGCCTCTCCATGTAACATTTGTATGTTAATGAAATGGGAGTGTTTAAGAAACGATAATTGGATGTTGAAACTTCCTAGACAAGTGAACAGATATTAAATCTAAATTGACAAGACAACATGTTTCATGTGTATAGAGAGGGTGGCTGTTTTAAAGAACATAACATGAAAGACATTCTAATACAAACCATTACAAAAATATGGTGGCATTTTTGGCTTGAGTTGCTAAGAAGAGATCTCTAGGTTACGTCTAGAGTTGAACGAGGGACGAATTAACCAAGTAGTCAATAAATGAGTCGGCTGAATGAAGGCTTCAGAGTTGCTCACATTTTAAGATGAGAAATGAAGCATGCAAAAGTGCTTGCTAGCAGAAATGGAATAAAATTGTCCTGAACAAAAAGTTGAAGCTGTCAGCCTTACTGGCATGACAATTGCAAAACGAGTGAACGGTTTTGGTGATAATCTCCATTGAAAACTAAATGACAGGGCAGCAGATTTCAAAATAATTACTATTGCCGCTGAGGAGTGACAACAACTTCACTGTTTGAGAAATTTCGAGCAATATAAACAATAGATTTCTACGCCGTGTTGTCTACATAAACCTTGAACATTTCCGAAAACAATAGCTGGATATGATCACAATGTTTAATCACAATGTTTACAAGCATTTAATTTAGTAAAAAAAAACTTTTCAGTTACAAGACTCCTGAAACCAATGTTACGTAATTGACTGCTGCATCCACTTCAAAAACTATTTAAAATGAATTAGTCTCTATTTCATTTTTCTGTATCTTTTAATTAATGTGGCCCGCGACTCGAGTGTCGGGAATTTAAATGGCCCGAAGGCTGAATAAGGTTGGGCATCACTGAATATAATACTATAATATACAATACTATATAAATTCAGTAAAAGACATAAGCCCAGGCCAGTATTTATTCAATGCTATGGAGAACTGTGTTGAAAGAGTTGGGTTGGTTTGTACAAGATGGCAAGGGTAACAACTGATGGAGAAAAACAACTTTTTAAAATAACATAAAGAAAATATCCCAACCATAAACTAGAAACTTAAAAGTTTACACAAAGCTACATTAAAATTCATTATTCTTGCATAATGCAATCATATGTATCATTCATATAAACCCAGAGGCCGTCCTTAGGCATAGTCAAAGTATGTTGCTGCTAAGGCCCAAGATTGTTAAATGGCTCGCATGAGAGCTACTGCTTTCTATTACAGAAAAGGAATAGCGAAACTTGTACTCAATGTTATTGTTCGAAGTACACTAGGTCTTTAATAAATTGCTAAATTTTATTCCCCCCCCTTTATTTTGTATATTCTTATCTTATTCGGGGCCACCAAATTCACTTCGCCTATATCCCCAATTCATAAAAATTCTAAAAAAAAATTCCGACTGGCAGTTCTGAAAAGTATTCGAAGATTTGTAATTAAAAAATTCTGCTGTTTGGTAGCACAGTTGCATTCACTGGCCAATCTTTAGATCAATATGGAATTTAAAGGAAGAAATTGTTAGATTCCTTAACGGACATTGACTGTGACCCCCTCCTAGTATCCCTAATGAAGAGTTGAAGACAAACCTCTTGTTTATCATCGGAAGCATTGTAATCTGTTGTTTCTACAAGAAATGTATGTGCATCTTATATTCTTTCAAACAAAGCTCACATCCCTGCACTAGTGATACGATTAAAAAAGCGTTATACTAGTTAATGGTGTGTTGAAATTTTAGACTCTCTGTTTTTTATGTTTAGGTTGTTAAAACTAGGAGTTATTTAACTGTTTAATGTTGTTTTGCATAATTACGAGTTTGAACATGTAATAAATAAAAAAAATTCTTACAACTTAAAGTAGTGTTTTTGAACTTTAAAATTTCATTATTATTATTATTATTATTATATATATGAAATAATTATAGAAACTAAAGAAAAGTATATAATAATTAAATTAAATTAAAATAAGTAGTAATATTAAAATATTGCAAAAAAATTATATGAAACTAATGATGAAATGGGCCGCCGCCATGACCAATTTTCCCGGGCCGGTTTTTTAAGCCAGTCCGACCCTGTGTGGGATATATGTATGTGATGCCACAGTAATGGTTTTCTAATCGCAAATTTATTAGACTCAATGGAATTATTACCATAAAATAACTGTCGGACTTGTATTAGGATGTATTTGTATGTGTTCTCGGGTAGTAACTTAATGTATTGGTTTGTAGCCTTTTGATCCATGTGTAAGATAATGATGCGTATGTATCTAAGATGATTGTTTAGATATATCTAGTTTTGATGTGTGGGTATGCATGTATTAGGGTGTAAATATTGGTGTGTATGTGCCTTTATTCTTGGTTGGTTATCCTTTATCTGCTAAATCCTTGTAACATTTTTCTGTCTCTGATGGTATCAATGGTGATGTAGTAAATCTTTGGTATTAAATTATAAAATTTATATAATTTTGGTGGTATTATTTTTGTAACTTTGTAAAGTAGTAGTCTGACCCATTGGAGGGGTTGCATAGAAAGGTTGGAGAGGTTCGTGTGAGCTTTATTTGTACTAAAGACTATTTAAAAAATGCATTATACAAATCATTCACAGATATTATTTTTTATCTTTTCAGTCTGTGGTGATTCTAACAGAACTCCAGGACCTCTCGGTGTCAACTGGTGAAGATTAGTTGTCCCGGGACTTCATTGGGGAAAAATTATCGCCAATCCAGACAAATAATCATAGATTAATAAATCGGATTATATGTAGTCCTCTAAACTCATCATGTGCTCATTGTATAGTTGCTGGGCCTCAGCCTTGGGTTGACAAGTTACCATCAAGAAATCATACCGGTCCGTCCACTGGTAGAGTACTACAACGTCCAGGAACATTGTTGATCAGCCCAACATGATATAATTTGTTGACCACTCGCTGGTGCTTCTATCTATATCTGCGACTATTAACACCTTTACTAAAATCACTAAATTTAGAAAGCATTCAGGACAGAAGACTCAAAAGTAAAGTTGCAATTATACATAAAACACTAAATCATAATCTTCAAATACAAAAACAAAATTTAATAAAATACTCTAGAAAGACACAAAGAGAAAGCGAGATTCCCCATCCCATATGCTAGGACTCACTAGCTTCTGTGAAGTCACAAAGAGCCACATGTTTAATATTAATAGGCCCATAGCAGACCAGGAAATAGTAAAGGACACATGACTAATTAAGTCTAGAAATTATAGAACAATTTGAATTGCTAAATTATTTTCAATACTGAAGAGATTACATTGCCAATTAAACATTAGACAGTAACGTAAGAACGATTTACACAACAGTCTTCGAAAATCGATCATAATTTAATTTTATTGGAAATCGTAATCCAGAATTGTTAACACATAAAAAGTTGGTTATTCTACCACATTCTACTACAATAAAATAAACTTACATTTGGTAGAACGATTTTTAAAAGCATTTTTTTATTCTTAAGAATGAAAAAAAAAAACGCATCAATGCATACGGTGCTCCAGAGCGTAGTTAAGAAAACAGAACTACAAGAGGCTGTATAAGAAGTAGTCTTGTTTACATAAAAATGAGCCAAGAACAAAACAAAGATTCAATGAGAGTTTTATGAAGGTAAAATTTGTAATTTGCAAATTTGTGCCCTTTTCTATACAGCATGAGCAGTATAAAAGTTAAGTATCCATATCCATTTCAGCCACAACATATTTAAGTATTACAATATTTTTATTAGTGTTTAATATACACAATGAAACACACCTATATATTTTGTAAATAAGGAGGCAGTGTAGTTTTGTTTAATCTCTAAGACTGAAGATCGTACAACTTGTCAGATTTCGGAAATCCAAATTCAATAGATTTGAATAGATATACATTTTTTTCAAGTTACATAAAGTTACTTCCTGTTTCCAGTCTATATTTATTTATGTCTATGGAAATAACCAAATATTTCCTAACTTGTATCTAGGGTGGCGAGTCTCTAGAACCAGAACAAAGTTAAATCTCATTAAAGCTAATTAACTTGCCTGAATAAAATTTTTATTTTTACTTTTAAAACTGCGAACTGTGTTCATAATTTATTATTGGTATATTCAGAAATAATTAATTTAATGATTAGTAATATATTCAGAAATAATAAATAAAAAATATGTATACAAATTCAGAAAATGTCCATAGCGTAAGTTAAAATTTAAGTTTTGTGTGTGTGTGTGTGAAAGAGCGTGAGATTCCTCCCTCTACAACTGCTACTTCTGACCACACTATCACAATCATATATGATTTTGATACAAACTATTCTACAGTGTATATAAAGCTGCTAACATGTCCAAACTATATCATTTTGATGGTATAAAAAAAATACAGAATTGTGTGGCGCATTAGCATTAGAAGTGGACAAAGTTGTCGCACAGAAAAAAAAAGGATGGCCTTCCCTAGAATTTAATAAGAAAAACAAGACGAGATTCTGCTACTACTCTCTTGCGCATGCTCAATTGGCTTCCCTTGAAAGCGAGAATCGACTACAAGGTGGCCAGACTTTGTCATCAGTGTAACTATAATAAAGAAATGCCCTTGTACCTTAGCGAACTGATTACTCCATATGTCCATCAGAGAGCCCTGCGCTCAATGGACTCAACGCTTTAAGTGATGCCAAGTTTCTCCCTCAATAGCTACGGTCTGCGGGCTTTTTCAGTGTACGGACCAAGGATTTGGAACTCACTCCACATTAATCTAAGCCTGACAAAATGCCACACTACATTCTAGAAGAACATTAAGACCTATCTATTTAAAAGCTTTTTAAAGATTAGTTTGCCATTTTATCTCTCTTGTTTATGT
>JADKLZ010064183.1:5834-18368 GCA_021533235.1 Biomphalaria straminea | reverse complement strand
TTGAGTGCTGGCTCAAGGAGCCAATATTCTTCTGGAAGTGATGGCCATGTATGTCAGTCTAGTCAAACACCCTACACCAGTACACTAGAGCATAAAAAAAGTCACATATATTCCACTGACAGCTCACTGGAGGCCCAGAGCAGCTTACGGCAACCTAGAGATGCTGCTAAAATACAAGAACAGAAATTACCCTCTCGGGGCCAGTTTCATGAGAAAGACACATCTCCAGAATCAGCTTTAGCTGTTGGCTTAAATCATTCCCCTCCTCAACACTCTACAATCAAAAAAGACACACATACCTCTGAGCTTCTGCCATTAGGCCAGGACCCTATAAGTAGTGGTAGACTTTCATCCCAACAAAAACATTTTCAATCAAGAACTAATCAACAGCCTGGTGGTAAAATGATTCCAGAAGAAATGACATCTTCCGCTAAAGACTCTCAGATGAACATAGTTTCTCCTGTTGCTGCCATAGACTATGATACTGGTTCCAACCAACAGAGCACCCTAAGTAGCCAAATGTCTTCTCTTGCTCCAGAAAGTTTGGATCATAACATAGTGTCTCATTCCAGTAGCAGTGACCCTGCACTGCCTAGGAACACTGAAATTTACCCCCCAAAACAAAATCAATCTCCCGCAACAAGATGGGTGGATTCGAACTTAGCCAGCGCCTCAGAGCTTTCCCAGTCCAGTTCTGGTAAACCCGTAGCAAAGGAAGAGGTGCAACCAAAAAGAGCTATGTGGGGTGAGAACGATGGCTTTGACAGAAGTCGCCCTTGGCCAGAGAGCACTTACTCCTATTCAGACAATGAGAAACAACTCCTGGAAGAGATGAGGAGAATGAAGAAAGAGCACCAGACCACTCTCAGAACATATGAAAGCCGCATCAACAAACTTATGGCCAAGATGCATGAGCTTCGAAATATTGCAGAAATGCTAGAGAACAGTTCCAGTAAATCCTCACCGTACGGAGTTCTTCCTGGGAAACTAGCCCTTCTCAACATCCTGGGTAAATCAATAACTTTTTTTTTTACATTGTCTGATAAATTGTTTGATATTTTGTATGCATTCTTACATGGCTCTCTGAACAATTTTAGTGCTAAATTAAAATACAAGGTAAAGTTTGTTTTCATGTTAACAGGTTTTCATTAAGATTCTGCTTTTAATGCTGGCAAATCAAAGCCCAATGTGGGTATGACCTACTTAGCAGGAGTATTTCCACTCTTGTAGATAACAGCTTTGTTTATGTTAGAATGTTAATCTTTTTGATGCATTAGTGTAGCCATGTGAAATACTGCACACATCTTTACTCTGGATTTGAGGACAAGACTTACTTAATTATAACATGAATAAACCATATATGCTAAAGAACCAGCAGATGATATATCACTTCCATTACTGGAAGATAAACCATGCCAATGAAAATTATTTGAGTCTTTGCTTTTACTAATATTTTACTTTCGTGTGTAACTAATAAATTGAATGCAAAAAAAAAAAACAAATACAAATAATTAAACTCTTGATAAAATATTGAATTTCAATTTTATCTTTTTTAAATAGGAAAAATCTTTTGTATAGATAGATAGATAGATGTATAAAATATATATTTCATTTCCTAACATGGTTGCCTGGTCGAGCGGTTTGCACGCTGGACTGTCGTATCGATTTACCGATGGTCCCGGGTTCAAACCCTGCCCGCTCCCATCCCCCGTCGTCCTGCGGGAGGTTTGTACCAGGAAATAACTATCTTCAACTCTGAAGGTATTTCCGAAACATGTAAAACATTTTACATTTTAACAAAAGGCTAGTTTCTCTTTAAATGTATCTGTTTCCTTTTTCTATTTTTCAGACTTTTCTGTTACTAAAACTTCATTTCTATTTCATTATATTTATAAGAAAAAAAAAATCTTATAAAGTTTCTTTAATTAAACCAGGTTTTGTTTTTAATTACCATTCTATCCACAGCTGATAAAGATCTGGATGTCAAGAAACTCACTCCTGTATCAGAAGTGGAGCAAGTGCCTCCGCCACTGCCACCTCGTCCAGGGAGAGGCACCAGAGTCTATCCAAACAAGCCAATAATGCATACAGGTGTATCATTGAGGCCTGTTCCCTGGTCTAGGATAATACTTGAAGAGAATGGTAATATTATCTACACAAAATGTAATATTTTAACTTTTTTATTCCTAAATTTAAATTCTTTCTTTTTTATTTTACTTTCTGCTTTGTAAAATGTTAAAATTTAGATTGAAACTTTCAAATGTATTTTTTTAAGGATTTTAATATTTTAATATTTACATTCCTAAATTTAAATTCTTTCTTTTTTATTTTACTTTCTGCTTTGTAAAATGTTAAAATTTAGATTGAAACTTTAAAATGTATTTTTTTAAGGATTTAAAATTTCAAACTTTAACCAAAGTTAAATGCATTGTTCTAAAGTATGTGGCAAATATTTTACAGGGGAGTTAACTAATACAATATGGCATGGAATGATAGAGCCAAAGTTTGACACAGGGGAACTAGAAAGGTAGGGGCTATGCCAACAAATCTTTAAATAATTTACACACTTACTCAGTTATTATTTATCTATCTAATAGACTTCCTAATGGCAATTATGCTACTTAAATTGTATCTCTTGATGCTTAAATAGTTCAATTATTTCAATCATTTTAAATAATTGTATGATTTTATTTCAAGTTTTGGTAATTCATAATATAGATAAATAACAAATTATCACAGCTTATTTATCATGATTCATAAAATGCATTTACAAAATGAAACTTTCAATAAATATTTCTGTGTCTTACAGAATGTTTTCAGGCAATGAGAACAGCAAAGCAGACAAAAGTCTTTATGATGACATCTGTATGTTGCGTGGAAGAACAAAATCAGTACGCTATTTTTTAAAATTTAAACCTAAACTTTAACAATTTACATTTGATGTTCAGTTATTTACATTTGCCCTTCCATAATTTACTTTACAGCCAGTTTAAGTTTTTTATAGTTGCAATTCAGTAATTTACAGTTAATGATAAATTATTTACAGTTGATATAAAAAGTATAACCTTGTCAATGTTTCATTACTTTTCAGTTGGTGTCCATGTATGACACAGACAGATGTCAGAGAATGATTTCTGAAATGAAGTCTCTACACTGTTCTCTAGCTGACATTGTCCATGCTTTCACAACTCTAGACTGTAGTGATCTACATATTGACAGTTTTGCTGAGCTCCTGGAACTATTGTCCTCTCAGAAAGAGTTGGACAAGATCCAGCATCATGTGAGACGTAAAGGAGCAGGTGAGTTTAATTCTCTTTGATAGCCAACATATTTTTGTTATGTAGATCTGTATCTTATTCACCCTAACTAATGATGAACACCTGAGGGAGGGAATTCCGTAGCTGATACTCCCAACGCCTAAGGGGCTTCACTCCTGATTTTCCTCGAGGTTGTCTCCTGAAGCCTTAGTACTGCAAGACAGCGTGGGTTTGAAGTCAGAGTACCCCTCTCCTAGATGAATTGCCTTACTAGGCTGACGAGCTCCATCTGCCCGAAGCTCCTGGTTTTGTGGCGCCAGGTAACTGCCTTCACCCCTTCACCTGTTAGTAAGAGCAGTTTCGCCAGGCTTAATATCTAAGCCACATGAGCAGGCCAGGTGCTGGACTTAGTTGTCAGAGGCTATCTGATCCGCATGCCTTTAGGAGTATTTTATAGACAATGGGAGCTTATCCCCATTGACACCCCTGGCCATGACAATATTACAATATTACAGGCTAAATTAAATGTTTCTAAGTCTAGAACTCCTAACTTTCAAAATGGCTGTGAGTGTATTCAAAGCTTATAGCAATGTTTCGTTAATAAATATCCACATATCATTTAGACTTAAAGACAAGTCTGTCTTTAAATCATATCATTTAGACTAAAGGACAAGTCAGAACTAATGACTTAGAGGGACAAATTTCAGAGCATGTGCATTTAACAGTTTATATAAAAATATAAATCAGTTAGTCTTTGTTGTAAGACTGAGATTTTTTAAACAACAATTATTCAAAGTTTTATTTTAGCCTTAAAAATTGTATTTAAAAAAGTTATGTATTTAGTTTTTAGTTCATTTAAAACAAAAGTGTTGTTTTTTTATATCTATTAGGCCAGTTGGAATCTCCAGATTATTTGGTATGTGAATTATCCAAAGTGGAACACTTCAGAGAAAGATTAGAATTTTTGAGATTTAAAAATAAACTTCAGATTAATTTGTTTGAAATAGGTATGTGAGAAAAAAAATTCTTTTCTTTAATAAAAGGACCAAAAATTCTTTTTTTCTTTTTATATTGTTATTTATGGTTTGCAGGGAATAAATTAATCACTTCAAACTTTGTAGTTTATGGCTGTATCTTCTGTATAATAAACATCTACGTCCAATGGTTTCAGATTAAGTTTAATAATTACTGCTTAGTGGCATATAGTCCTTGAATTGCAATAACCATCAACTTTTTGTATATAAAGATTCAGTTGAATTTTGTAATTTTGATCTTTGTTTAATTCGACCAGATGATTTTTAAAGCTAAATAATCACAACTCAATATTGTCCCAGACTTGACTGTACATATAAATGTGCAAGAATAAGATTGCTCAGTGACAATGTAGTATTTTTTTTAAATTTAAATGATCACATTTTTATTTTGCTGAAATAAAATGAAAAAAAGCGAAAGAGCAATCTTAACATATTGTTTCTATTTGTGTATCTTTCAGATCAACAATTAAGAGAGCTACACACAGCCTGTGATGAAGTTACCACAAGGTAAAAAAACAAGTTCAGGAAGATTAAGCTTTCGAAATTTATATAAGCCCAATGATACATCAACTCTTGATTGAAATCTTCAAAGTATAACTTTTGAAGAATCACCAGTTTTCAAATTAAGCATAAAGTCCAATCATTTTGACCATAGCTTGCCAACTGCCATGCCCTTCTCTCTATCTAACTGTTCATAATCTCTACACACACCACATATCATTTATAATTGTACAACTTTAAAAAATACAACTAGTATCATCTTGTATGACCTTCTCCAGCCTTAAGTCTATAGGTCTAGCTACATCTAGATTGACTTAGACTTTTTTGTTATTGTAGTTTTATCTTGTGGTTGAATGGTTAAGAGGAGTCCTGGGTTTGAATCCTGGTGAAGACTAGGATTTTCAATTTTGGGATCCTAGGGTGCCCCTGAGTCCACCCAGCTCTAATGGGTACCTGACAATAGTTAGAGAAAAGTAAAGGCATATGGTCCTTATGTTGGCCACATGACACCCTCATTAACTGTGGGTCACATTAACAGCTTTACATCATCTGTCATAGAGATCACAAGGTTTGAAAGGGAGAGCCTAGACTCTAGAGACAGACTCTTATAACTTGATAACAAAAAGACAATCTAATCATTAATTAAGAAAGGCAGTCTAATTCACAATCTACTCTAAGCGGCATCAATATATGTATAAATATGGACCAAATGGACACCAATAATAATCTCATAATTTTATATTTATATGCCATATCCATTCTTGCTGACTACAGATAACACAAATGTTAAATTTTTTCTTTCAGTCTTTCCCTAAAACATGTATTAGAAACAGTATTATCTGTAGGAAACTACATGAACGCTGGCACAGAAAGAGGACAAGCTGATGGTTTTAAGATTGACGTTCTCAATTCATTAAAAGAAATGCAAGATTTGGTTTGTATTAGCCTTAGTACATCAGAATTTGATATATCCTTCTTTGACTACACTATGAAATTAATTATATAAAATTTATGAAATAGATTAAAATTTGATAAATCCTTCTATGACTATACATTGAAATTAATTATATAAAATTTATGAAATAGATTAAAATTGTAGAAAAACATAAATAAAGTGTGGTGCACAGTATTCTAATAGTAATTTAGTGCCATAATTTTTTTTATTTGATACATTTTTTCCCCCTTTTACTAGTGCACATAGATAAAAGTCAATTTATAGAGAAATATTTGTTTATGTATTTTTTAATTAAAAAGAACTCACTAACTGTAATGAAATATAAGTACCTGTGAACCATATGTGAGATGTTTTTTTTCACTTGTAACTATCCCTCCATGTGTTATCATTTTGTCTGTTTAGTCCAAACATGGAAATCTCCTTGAGCTAGTAATGAGGACATACTGTCTCATCTTTGAATCTGATATGGACTTTGGCTGCCCCACCAAGTTTCATCTACCAGAACCTTCCAACATGAGGCATGCAGCGCAGGTAACATCTGCCAGGTTTTTAGTTGACTTACATTTATTTTTTTTTATAACTAACAGGAATTAAAAAAAAAAAATTATTATGACTAAGGCATCCCATGGAAAAGGGAGATAATCTTTTGTTGATCATTATTCATTTTGGAGCAGCTTCCTAATAAAAAATAAATTCTATCTATGGGGTATCCGTTTCTTATGCTGACAGTTAAGGAGGATGTCATACAGCCCACATAAAGACCAACCAAGTTTACTTTACCTAACTTATAGGTCAAGTATCTATTAGCGCTGGGTAAACTTAGACATCCAAAAAAATCTGAAATTCAAAATACCAGGATTCAAACCTGAGCCCTCAGTTTGGAAGCCAAATACCGTGTCAGTCAGTCACAGTGCCTTCAACACCTTGTTCCTTATTTTATGTAAAGACATCTTCGAGATATTCTTAGGAATTGCAATCTAAAACCAATTCTGTTACTTGTTGTTTCTCTTGCTGTTACATTCTTACAGTAGGATTATTTTTTTATAGTTAATATTATGTATAGGTCTATAGATATACAAGAACTTCTTAAGTAAAGAATAAATTATTTTTTTGTCTGAAAAGTAAGTATAAATATATATATATTTATATATATTCTTCAGGTGTCATTTGAAGATATTCAGAGAGCACTAAAGGAACTGAAAGAGGAACTCTTCTTTGTCAAAAATAATGTAAGCTGACTTTTCTCTTCAAATTATATGTAAGAGGAGTTATTTATTTTAAAAGCAGAATTATTGTTTAAATTTAAGTTTTAAGTTAAATAAATAAGTTTTTAAGTAATGCTAACATCCAAATTCAATGATTAAATATGCATATTAATTACAGCTGGATTCTTTGTCAAAAAGAGAAGGAAATGCCATGACACTAAAGATAACCAGTGATAATTTCCTTACCTCTGGTTAGTAGACTTAAATTATAACATATACTAGTCAGAGCGATGATGCAGTTGTAAATTAGCGGCTTAATATTAAATAATATACTAAATATAGATTTTAATCAACAACCAGGTTGAAGGTTTTTGAGTTGTGTTTTTTGTGTAGGCCAATGTTGTTTTTTTTTGGTGTTGGAGAATCTTAATAAGCACTGTCTTGTACAGGAATGACAGAAATTGATAATTCTGATCTCATAAAACTATTTGTATACTCGTACTTATAGCAATAGATAATAGATATACTTTATTGTTCTTTAACTAGCTTATTTATTGATAAATTCATATTTAGTTTCAGTAGTATTTATTTATTTTGTTTTAAAATTTTTTTTTTCACAGCTCTGGAAGTTTTAGCAGAGGAACAGAAGCTCTTGGAAAAAACACAAGTGCATTTCTTGAAGACTGCTTCTTACTTTAGTCATGAAAACCAAAGATCATCACCACAAGATTTTTTCCAGGTCAGTGGTTATTTGCTCGTTAAATATTTTGGCTATATTCTGGAATATTTCAAGACCAGTCAGAAAGAGTCATTATTTAGTTCACAGCAAAAGTAAAATATATTAGGACTTTTAAAATTTCGGATTTATTAATATTAATTGTGCCTAGCCTTTAGCCACATCACAGTACTTTTTAAATTCAATTATCATTATAATTATCAGTAGTTTTAGATTATTTTAACAAACATTCTAGGTATAATAGTCTTGTTATAAATGTAAAAAAAAAAAATTTACCCAACAAGACAATCCTAACAATTTTTTTTTTGGCTTAGATTTGGGCATCATTTCTCCACGACTGCAAGTACTATTGGAAGCTTGCACACAGAAATTTGGCCAAAGTTAAATTTAATGCAGAGCTTGCAACCAAAAGTCAAATGGTGAGTGTTGTTTATTAAAAATTTATTTTCTGTACTTATAACTCCAGATTTTTAAGATAATAGTTTTAACTCTTTCTCTCCGTGATTATTTTCCTCGTTCCGATAGTATTTTTCATTTTTCTCATTTGGATTTCACTATCCTCTTTAGATTAAACTTCGATAACTTTTTTGTTAGTAATTGGAAAATGTTATATTTGGTATTGAATTATAGGGGGATACATGCTCTTTTTATATAACATAAATTAAAGTTTATAAATCCACATTTGTTTTAGTTTAATAGGTTCAAATCAATGTTGGCATCGTCAATTCGGAGAGAAATTGTTAATATATAGTTGTAGTTTTTATTATATGTGCTGTTTTGTTTTATATAATTCTAATTTTAAAATATTATGTGAAAGTTTTTGTTTCCAATATTTGATATTATTAAATTGTAGAATCACTGAATAAATATCAGTTAATTTACTTTTATCTCTTTCTGACTAATGCCTTCATTACAGTTATATGTTCCCCTTTCAGACCTTGTGGTCTATAGGGCAGATGATGTAAAGGTCATCTCATCCTGTGGCCTACGGTTAACGAGGGTGTCATGTGGCTAACACAACGACCAACCGCCTTTACTTTTCCCCAACTAATGTCAAGTACCTATTAGAGCTGGGTGGACTCAAGGGCGCCCGAAAATCCCGAATTATAAAAATCCCAGTCTTCACTAGGATTGGAACCTATGACTTTCAGTTATTACAGTTATAAACATTCATTTATTTTAACAAAAATATGGGAAACGAAAATCTTTTTCCAACATGTGAAATAGAGAGAGTAACATTTTTGCTCTGCATTTTTTTCATTGCTAGTTTTTATTTTCCAGTCCACCTCCTCAATGCCAGGAGTCTACAAACTCAAGTCAGTAATTGTCCAACAGATGCAGATATCCCAGGATGACAGTGAACTTCAAAGCAGCAAAGCCCAGCAGATGCAGCATATCAACTCTTGGATAGAATCTATTGGAAAGTATGCTGGCCACATGGAGGTTGAGAGTTTTGTCAACATACAGCCTGAAGACAGCCATCAGGCTCCGGATTATTTCTCAAAACAAAGCAGAGGTGGAAAATCTTCCGGTTTGGAAGGGACATCGCCACCCTATATAAATCAAGCATTGCATGTTGATAAAACCAATAATCAAGGAAGACATGGCGCTAGAGATATAAAACCTTCTGATGCTTACGATGGCAAGGAGTCACCCAAACCAATGAAAGCTACACCACCGAATGTTATCAAACCTAAACCTTTAGTCCAAGCCAGCCCCACATCTTCTCCCTCACCCAGCGCCACCCATCTCACTCAGCCATTATCTTTAGTGCCATATCAGCAGCAGTTCCCTGTTGACAATAACAATAACAGAAATAAACAAAGCCACAAGGAGGATTCTAGTTCGGATCCCTTGTACGAAAGTCTACCTTCTGAACACAAAGGTAAAAACCAATCCCTGACTCAGTACCCTCCTGTCTCTGATGCGTCTAGTTTTAGTCCCTCTTTGCATAGCCCAGTATCAGAACAAAATCACAAGAAAAATAGCAAGTTCTTCAAAGCTCTTTTAAAACGTGACCATCATAAGAAGTCTCCTGAAGACATTCCACCAAGCTCTCAGTCACCTTCTAAGCATGGGCCTGTCCAAGCCCCAAAACACAAACTGCGCACCACTCTTCTCAACAAAATATCAGGCAGTGGGCAATCGAAGAAGGCTGACGGTGATTCCCAAAGGACACAGCCATTGACAGATGAGAAAGATTCACCTCCAAAGCCGTCAAGAAGCTTTCAGCATGATCTCCACCTTGCTCCTGCATTATCCAGTCGAGAGACTGGGTCGACAGTTAATGAAGATAAGATTATTAATAACTATTACAATTTTGTTCCCCCAGAAATCTCCAAAAGTTCAGAGGTGCCCCCACCTTTACCCTATAGACCTGAGAACTTGCATGAAATTACATCAAGTCAGGATGAAAATAATGATCATTATAAAACTGATTCTCAAGACCACAGGGCTGGACTACATCAATCCAATCCACCTTCCCAGAGTAGGAAATCTAATGCTATTTCAGATTCAGCTCATTCTGGTAAAATTAGGTCACGTGCCCCCATTGCCTTAGGAAGCAACATGAGCATCTCTGATGCCTACAATAAACAAGATTCTGGACAACCCAGTTTATTCTCACAGCCCTACCTCCAAGTACCATCAATGGGGGGAAAGGAAAAAAGTGAATCTAGCTCAAGTAACACTCTGACTGGAGCATCAGGCAGCTATGATTCTAAATGGGTCAAGGCCAACCCTGTGCCAGTATATAAGGCAAAGCTGATTCCAAATTATGAAAACCAGACCAAATTAGATCCAAGATTGGATGTTGGTGTCAGAGGTCAGGCAGAGGCAGCAGTTCCAGCAATGCAGGACTACTACAGAAAAGAGCTGCAGAAGAAGAGTGAGCAGTATGTGGGTGTAGGGAGTCATCCAGCTCCTGGTATGCCTAACTTGGGACTCCCTGAGAACAATGCATTCAGAGACCAGAATTTTTCTGACATGTCAGTTCGAGGCAGCCAATTTCATGCTTCCCCTGTCATTCTTGCCAAAGATTCCATGCATTCGAGTAACTCGTATGAAAATAACCCCAACTATAAGCAGACAACTGCTTTTAGTCATCAAATGATCAATTCTACTAGTCAGAATATGAAAATTTATCCAGAATATAGCGAAAGGTTGGGGCCATCACATGCGCCTAAAGATAATGGGAGAGCCAATTGGGAAGATGGAGACTTCATCAAGAAGCCTCCTGGATGGAGAGCATCTGAGAAGTCCACTAACATCTCCCCTGAAGAAAAAAACAGAAAGCATCAGGAGAGAAAGTCACAGCGGAGCTCCAGTGCTCATAACATGTTGGACAGAGATTATGAAACTAGTAAACCAATGAGGCAGGCCCAGTCTGCAGAAATGGATGGACCCAGGAGTAGGGTTTCTAGGAGAGATATGATGGACAAAAAGATGACACCAACATCTCACAGAGATCAAGGTGACGTCAAGCCATCTGTCACTTCCTTAATAGACAGATTTGAAAAAAAGCCTGATGGCGTTCAGCCAGGCTTGCTGGACGATGACAAACCTCCATCAATGACCTCAACTCCTGTTGCCCGCAGGAAAACCCACAACAACAATTCAGCTATTAATGACAGGCCCTTAGCCAACAATCGAGCATTCAGTGAAGGCAGGTCACGTTCAACAGGAAGAGATTTAGACCAGAGAAATACTCATGAAAAGATAGATAATCAACATAAATCCTCTCATCAAAGCATGCCCCATCATCCACAGATGCAATATTCCTCAAAGTCCCCTCACCAAGCAGTGGCACCATTTTTAGTGCATCCTTCATCCTCAGGCTTTACTCAGTCATCAGTCAATCACCAACAGAAAAGGACTGACGGCTACAGCAATAATGACTGGAGAAGCAAGAATGGCAGCAGTTACCCAGAGAGTGTTGATTTATGGCACCAATCTTACTACCCCAGTGGTGGCCACAATCAAAGAGATAATCTCAGCACCAGTGTTAATGCCAAATACATCCAGTCCACAGATCAGTCAGCCAATGCTTTCAATAATCAAACGTCTAGTAAAGAAAGGGGCAATCACTTCCATGACAAAGCATCATCAGACCGCAGCAGAGCCAGCAAGGGTTCTTCTCATAATTTCCAGACTCAACAAAACAACCAGTCTGCAGGGACCAGTCTTTCCAGCCAACCGTACCCACAATTCTCCAATGTCCTTCACAAGCCAGAGCCACTGTATCCAAATGCTCAGCAAGACTCTCACAGCCCCCAGCATAATTATGACCAGCATTCCTCCGCAAGACCTTTGACAAACAATCAACCAGGAGCTATGGATCTTCAGCCGCATCATCGATCACCATTTTCGAATTATAACAGTATTCCTCAGCAGCAGTCCTCATCTTATACCTCACAGTCCTCTTCCCACCAGCAACAAAACTACAACAGTCCAACAAATAATCCTTCTGTGACTCCATACAACAACAACAACATTTTGTCTCACAACAACAACAATAAACTAGGTCAAACCTCTGCTTTTGAGCGTCCTTTAAAACCTGGCAGCTCATATACTCGACAGCCTGGTGCCTTGGCAGTGGTCAAGCCCACAGTGCTTCATCTCTGAACATTTATAAAAATCTATTTAGGCCCACAAAGTAAAAAAAAAAAATAATTCCTGTATTTTGTTTCCTATACTTTGTTGTAGAGTTTTAAAATAGTGCGACTTCTTCTGTCACAAAGATAAGAAAGTTATGTGGTTATGAAAACATAATACAGACAGCATTATGAAATATTATATAATTTTTTTTTGATGTAATTAGTTTGACATAATGAATATTTGTTCTATC
>JADKLZ010064170.1:0-18422 GCA_021533235.1 Biomphalaria straminea | reverse complement strand
TTAGATTTATAGTCAAATATCTATTTAGATTTATAGTCAAATATCTAATTATATAATTTCTCCTTCGTGATCGAAGATGAGCACATTTCTCCTACTCTATGGACTCGAAGATGACTGTAAAGTCAAATCCTCGATCAGTTTAGACATATAATCAAATATCAATTGAGATTTATAATCAAAACATTTATTTAGGTTTGTAGTCAAACATGCGATCGTAAATCTGGTAAAACATCTATTTAGACATTTATTTAGACATCTATTCAAAACTTTTCTTCATACAATTAATGGAACATTTAGACCAGCATATAATTAAGAATATAGTCCGGCCAGTATGTTGATTAAAGGCGTCGATCAAGAGGCAGAGTAGAGAGGCGACGGAATATAATGTATCTGCCCAATTCTAAATTTTACTAGAGGCTAGCTTAAATAAAAAAAATAATTCTCAGTAGACATTACTTTTAAATATCGAACTGATAAATTTGTCTATTTCACGAGGGGTACCCAGTTTGTTTTTTCCTAGTAGGAAATGTGAAATCCAATGTTGGGTTCAAAAAAAAATTTCTACATGCTCTTTTCCTATGAAAGCAATTAGTAATTTCTTAAACCACCCTATCCAAGCGAGAATAGCCGCTGATGTACGTGTCTTTATGATATAGAATGTCTAGACCTCCAGAAGATTATAATTTGAAACATCATAATGGTCAAACCAGTGTTTTCCATGTGTGGCCAGTAAGCTAGTATTTGTTTCTCCTAAAAAATATACACAAAATGTCTAATTTCTAGGAAAATGGTTAGAGACGTTTTCGTGTCAACCCATCCTGGTTTTTGTGCAAAATTGGGAAATAAAGTGTGTTAAGGGGAAAGTGGCTTAGACGGAGTCAGTTACAGAGATCGGAGTCAGTTACGAAGATCGGGGTCAGTTACAGAGATCGGAGTCAGTTACAGAGATCGGAACAAAACAAACAAAAATGAGGATAATTGTTGCGGAACTGGAAGTGTATCTACACACAGTAATAACATTAGAACTTAACGTTTGGATGTAGTGAATGGTATATCGCATCTTATAGTCTTGTAAATGTAGTAACTCCAGTGGCGGACCAAAAGGGTTAATGTGTTTGTGGCCTACTGACACACACTACTCAGGCCAATCACACAGGTCAACGGGTCAACAAAGGAATGTACTGCTAGTGCACGCAAGCGTGACCAGTGCTATGGTCATGGACTGAAGGCCTTTACGGTCGAGAGACAATGTGTAGAAAGACAGTTGGGTCCAGGACAGCAAGAGAGCGGGTCTTAAAAATGTAACTGTACGAGCTATATAGACTTGGAGTGTTAGGCAGTTCTGTTGTATAGCAAAGCATTTGAAGTGGGAAGCGTGGTCGAGAGGCTAAGTGCGGCTTGAGCCTGGCTTGCTTGGCTACCTAGAAGGGGGCTCGAGGTTCGACACCCGACTCGGGCTGAGTTGTGTTTACTGAGCGCCCAAAGGCAGCACGGGAAACCAATTCCTAGATACCCCCTCCCCCCACTGGTCCACAAATGAGAAAGGCCAAAGCGCTCTGAGCATGCTATAAGCATGAAAGTAGCGCTATATAAAAGCTATAATAATAATAAAAATAAAAGTAAGGTAGCCAATTATCTGTCGTATTGGTTGTTGATGAAGTATTTGTAAAATAAATCGCCACCTTGTTACTAGAAAGTCTTGTTGTCAAGTTCTTTGTTAGATGTGTTGTGTTGTTGAGCAGTTATGACAGAAGGCCTGATAAGAAAGTCGTAACAGTATATATATTACAGTTGGTGAAGACGACAGTAAGCTTATAATGATTAATACTCATTATAACAGCCAATGGACCCCATTCATCAATCGTAAATTTAGCCACGTCATAAACAATGAAACATACGTATCACGTGACAGGCTTTATGGATGACATAATTTGTATAGAAGATATAGAGAATCACGTGGCTTAGTGTTGTTTGTTTACGATTGGTGAATGGGCTCCGTTGTAAGTCTTGTTCCACTTAGTAAACTTCCGGTTTAAGACTCGATTCCACCAGACACCTTCGATATGAGGTCAAGGATGTAACGGTCCACCAGTCCTGGGAAGTGGAGGGCATGAAGTATGGAGCGGGATTTGCTGGACCAATGACCATTGCTTGTTGGACATGATTCGGGGCTCCCTTCAGATTTGAAGATAATTACATCCCCAATCCTGATGCGACGTTAGATAAACCTCATTATGTGGTCGAGTTCCAGTTCGGCATATGATTTTTTTTGTTTGTGGCCTAATCTCTGTAATTGACTTAAGCTCCTTTCTCCTTGACACATTTAGCTATTTCTCAATTTCGGCAGATGACTTTCATTTCTCGCGCGCATCGTTGGGATGACCACTGGGTTTAGTACGGTACAAAGGGACGCAATACGTGTACGCTCATACGCCACAGCCCCGGGAAATAGGGAGATCACGTATACGCTGACGGTGGCGCCATCTTGCCAGCAATAGCATGGGTGAGGGATTGGCCCGGGGGGGGGGGAGGCTAGACTACCAGCTTGACTGACAATTTTTTTGATATTTATTCACACGAGTCGACCCAATTATCGAATATGTCAGTGTATATTTCGTAATAGAGGTCATTGCTTAAGGTCAGTTTAATCTGACCCAATTCAAGCAAAAAAAAAAGTTTTAATCAAGATAAGAAGAAACATTCAAGGTCATGTCTTCCATAACCTTTGGTCCACAAGACATTTTTTTTCCTATTGGACGCAATAATGCCGTCTGCGCCTTTGCTGGAAGGGAAACAACTCACAAACAAAACTATCTGCACTACAGGCACATCCTGAGTCGGAGCAGATTTGGGGGGCAGATAACTCTTTCTTTATACACCCAGAAATCTTTCAGCTCTCCTTTCAATTTCTTAGTTATGAAAAGGCAACCCACTTTCAAATGCAAGAAGTTAGATTGCCTACCCCTTGTCTATGCCCCCCCCCTTTTTTTTTTCCCCAGAGCTGCAAGACATGTAGAGATTTAAAAAAAATCAAAATGTCAGTTTTTTTTTTTCAACTTTCATCAGACCTCACACGCTCGTAGTCCTCCTCGTATGCACATATACATCCACCCCTTTCATGACTTGAAAAAAACAGCATATAATATTTAAAGACATATGGATGACCTAGCGATAATCATATTTCCAAAAGTAGTTATGTAAATATTAGATCAGAGGGTGAGCAAGACAAGGGAGAGAGTAGCACGTTGGCTTGCAGTTGATCATTGTAATCTGTTTAAGAATCAACACAAAACTTTGATGAGCTTGTGGTGACCTTGCATTAATGCTGACTATAGAGATATCAGCTTTATACGAATGTTTGAATAGGCTTTTTAGAAAACATCATGACCTGAGCAGAAATCCTTATTTCAGTACACAGATTATTCAAATTTTGCTAACCAACTATACATTCAAAGTGTTTCCAATTTATATGGGAAAAAACTATTAAAAATACAGATTTCCTATATACACAGATTTCGATTCTGCTGTTTATTAACAGGATGCCATGAAAATCAAAACTCCAATAGATCTTGATATAACTTAGCATAACCGTGGTGTATGCCCAACGTCCCTTCCACAATCGGAGAGCCCCCAAAAAATAAACAAAAAGTGCCTAGTTGATTCACTTTTAAAGAACGAAGCTTTTTAACAAATCGAGTAAACCCGCTTTCATAGTATCTTATATTTGATATGAAAAGTTGGTTAAACGCAGTGGCGTAACTAGAGAGGGGGGGAGGAGGGGGAAATTTGAAAAAAATTGTGTTTTTTACATTAAAAATTAAGTATAACGCAAAATGTAGGGCCCCCAAAGAGGTCGGGCCCCAAACGATGGAAAATTTTTAGCTACGCCCCTGGTTAAACGGGCAAATCCATTTTCACACTCTATTTATACTTTTCGTGGCAAATGTGAAGGGACCATTCTCCAAGTTAGACATCGATCTAAACCCAATCCAGTAGATCAGCAATACCCAGACTTAAGCAGGCCCGCGAGTCATATCCGTTTAATTCTACATAAATGAAATTTGACATTCAATTGTATTTGAGATTTGTCTGTCTATCAAGGAGAATGAAAAAAAAATCAGATTTAGAGAATATGAAAGAAAGAAAGGTTGGCTACGGAAAAAAATGTCAATATATACAAACAAACTTATATATAAAAGAAAGTGGGACTGCTTGTATGATTTACGTTCAAAGGAGCATTTTCTTAAAGACAACCTTGGTGTCTTACATAAAGGCAACGTTCAAAGGTCATTTCCGGTTTTTTGGTTTGTGTGGTTTTTTTTTTATGTTAAACCTAGATTTTCGAAATGCATTTCATTCATTCGTGAATGTTACACATTTAGATTTACAGATTTTATTCTTTAAGCCCGTGACAGTTTGGCAAACATTGAATACATGCAGCGCCACAAAAATTAGATGTCCATCACATATAATAGTGCAATATTAATCAAACACTATGACGTTGAATCTTGTATAGTTTCTTATCTTAGTATCTTATAAGTACAGATAACAAACGAAAACGTTATTGAAGCCTTATAATGAACAAATTGAATAATTCCGTCGGAACGTGGAAAATAATTACAGAAAGAGTTAATGTGTCCAAAAAGGGGAACATCTTGACAGGAACTTGTAAAGGTTCTTTGAAGTTGTTTGTTTTTTTTTTCCCTTGACCCTCAAACCCAAAACTTAGTAACCAAATCAAAAGACCAAACGGATGTACAGGAGAAGCCATCAGAACTATGAAGGTCCATCCCCATCTCCCTGAAAGCCCAATTATCGTACGCTGACTGACGATGCCACATCCGCAAGGAGGAAGAGGAAAGATAGTAGTGAAGTATGAGTCCCGAACTATCGTCTTGACAGTCTAGGGTCGAACCCCGCCCGCTGCCATCCCCCGACTCCCTGCGGAAGCTTTGAATTTTAATGTAAAAATCTTCAAATCTGAAAGAGCATTGGAAAGATGTAAAACAAGCAAACACAGATACTTCATACAGGGGCGTAGTGAGCGAAACGGGCGCCCGGGGCAAGAAACTTTATTGCTCTCCCCCTCATTTTCCGCGAATATCACATAGAAATACATGCTTATAAATACAAAGTATTGAATCATAATACAATACAAATAACCTTAGAATGCAGTACACTACTAAAATTTCTACCATAATTTATATTTTTGGCGCCTCTGCGAGTGGCGCCACTCTGAAAAAAGACGCCCGGGGCCTCTTGGGGCCCCCCCCCCCCCCCGCTACGCCTATGACTTCACATTCTTTTAACTAATTGCTGAAATTTGTTACGACACGTCTGTATGTCTGCATAACCTGTATGTTAGCATACATGCATTATGCACACAAGTCCTTACCCGAATGGAGTTTGATAATGAGGAGGATGAATAAATGGAGAATAAAAAAAAAGGCAGTGTACGTTCATTGTTTACATGTCTTGCTCAGCAACATCTCCTGTGTCTGCTGCAGTCAGGTGTTGATGTAAACATTCTTACAGTGGGTAAACAGCTTGAAACAACGAAACACAAGCAAACAAACAAACAGACGACGCCACGCTCGGGGAAAGCCTTCAAGAAAATTAATTCTTGCTTTAAGCTAAACGAGATTTGCACCTTCGACTGCCACTTTCTAACTAGTTATTAAATATAACTTTAAAAAAACAACAAGAAAAATAAAAAAAACACTTTTTAAAATCAAAGGTTATATTGACCGTCCAGAAAGCTGTCATGTCTCTCAATATTGAATATTTTCAATATAGGAAAAACAAGAATTATCACAAAATGTATTAATAATTGTATAATTTTGGGATTGAGTCGTGTGTTGGTCATCGACAATCAACATTTGTGCAAAATTGCAAATTGATCCTAGAATGGGAAGGGGGAGAAAACTTCACCCAGACAAAAAAAGCAGGGGCGTAGCTAGAAAATTTCCCATTGTTTTGAAGGCCGGGTGTGTGTGGCTTGACTCTTTTGTGACCTCTGCATTTTGCGTAATATTAAATTTTCAATGAAAAATTTAAAAAAAAATTGGGGGCCACCTCCAGTGATAGCCCGATGGATTTTCAGAATTCCTCCTTCCCCACCCTAGCTACGCCACTGAAAGTAAGCTGAAATAAGTATAACCTCTGTGATTGGTTAAGTTTAGCATGTGTGCGTTTTTACATTGAGCTTTTTCATAGGCGTAGAATAATATTCAGAATGAGAGTTGATCAATATTAAATTAGTTTTAGTATGTGAAGAAAAAATAATCACTATATGGTAAGCCAGGTAAGGAATTCGAGAAAAAATGCCAAAGATTCCCAGCCATTCTCTGTGAGAGAAGATATTTTTAGTAACTGCCTCTTAAGACGCAAATATGAAGCAAAAAAAATAAATCTGTATATTTAGAAAGCAATTTGCTTGCCGACTGGAAAACATGTTTATTGTGATTTAAAGAGTATACGTTCTAGAGCTCGGAGAGTATTTCGTTTAAATCGGCAGACGACAAGTTTTACTGAGGGCGGGAGTGGGTTGGTAGTGAGTCGGAAATGGTACTACTGTCGGTATGAAGTGGGGTACGCCTCTGTTGCCCTAGGGTAGGGTTAGGAACAGACGAGAGTTCCCAAGTGCAAGACTAGTATTGAACGGAAGTGGCCACAATCAAATCTTCGCAAGCGGAAATAACAGATGCGCAGAAAGATTGCGTATGCCGGAGACGGAAAAAATACAAAATGGCGTTGAAGGGTTGAGAGAAATGAGACGTGGTCAATGTCTCCAGGCATTTCTGATAGAGTGTGGAGTAAGTGCGAGAAGAGAAGAAAGTGACTAAAAAAACGAAACCAGTTAATAATTATGATTGTGATCGTAAGAGTGGCTGTGTAGTGCAGTGTGATTAAGACAATTTATTGTGATATGAATATGACTACATGTTACGAGCTTGTGGTCGAGGCAATGAAAAAGCGAGTCAAAGGTTAACCAGGTCGGTACTATCCGCACGAACTTTCTAGATCTGGTTGGACCTAACATGTGCATGACCTAGCAAACACACACACACATAAGGTAACACATGTACACCTAAGCTCATCCCCCCACACACACACTTCATATGACTGAGATAAAAATGCTCCCATTCCGAAGTACTTCGCAGCTCTACCATAAGATTATCTCATAAAGAAAAGGGGGACAAAAAGATGGTTCCGGGGAGGGCTGTGTTTACATGTAGAGCGGGCCCTGATTAAAGCAGGACCGTACGGTAGGAAAGTGTGAGAAAAAAATCACGTACCACCTCTAACTATGACGAGATGAGAGCGACGTTAATCAAAGCCCGATGCCATCGCGAGTGCCTGCAAGTCTTGAGTGACTATATAGTCCACGTGTCAATGTTCTGGCCAAAGATGAATCGGGTTTTCATTCTCGCGATGGCATTTGAACAGGTTTGAGGAAGAGAAGGTGGGCGCAAGGTGAATCATTCCCTGGTAATTGGAGGGAAATCAACACTATCACCACTCAATTCACCACTCAATTCACCACTCAATTCACGCCCTCTCCCGCTCAACCTCTGGGCACAACAAGAATTCACAGGCACCCCTTTAGTAGATATAGAGGCAGCCTTAGAGGTGGCGAATGAGGTGCCTTATGGGGACATGCGATGAAGAGAAGCGTTTGTCACAGTCAGCCCATTGTATAAATATTCGTGGCCCTGATATGACACTAACTACTCAACATTGCATAATGGCCAATTAATAATAAACGAAGTTCCGTCCAAAGTCAGTATTATCTTATCTTATATCTTACAGACGTTACTTCAAAAAAGAAGATAATTAATTACGTCCTACGCATTTCATGTGTCAATCTGTCATGCATGTTAATGAATGACTTACGCTCCGCCAAATCGTTGGTTTTCCCGGCTGATTCGGGCAACCCATTTCAGTTGAATTTTTAAGTTTGCATAACTCAATAGTTGGGTTTTAAATCAAAGTAACAGACTTAGTTATAGTGTGTCGACACATACCATAAACAGGAATTCTGGGTTGAATTGATGCTGTTATAATTGGTTATGACTCACAATGATCTGG
Source organism: Biomphalaria straminea (assembly GCA_021533235.1). Classification (NCBI taxonomy): domain Eukaryota; kingdom Metazoa; phylum Mollusca; class Gastropoda; family Planorbidae; genus Biomphalaria; species Biomphalaria straminea. The sequence goes on along the minus strand of JADKLZ010064170.1, from coordinate 10,331 downwards.
TTTCATAAAACACGGGTCTGTATCTATTCCTTTTAATAGATCTAAATCTATTTCTATAATTTATAACTCTACAAGTCTTCTCTTTATTTTGATGTGTGTTTGTTTTTTTTTTTTTTTTTTTTACAGAAAAGAAAACAGTAAAAACACACACACATCATTGTTTTATTTTCTTCCTAACGCCCTAGTGGGATGCCGTGTCTTTTCAGATTTCACTTTTTTTTAGACCACACAAAATTTGAGACAGGGCGTCTTTTTCTCCAGGGGCGTTAAGTTTAGAAGGCCAGGGAGAAGGGCTTCCAGATGTACCCCTCGGGACTGTCGAGATCTTGGCGCCCCGTCAGTAAAGTTGAACCATTTTATTTGGCCGCAGGCCAAGTTTAATCTTTAAAAAAAAGTTAAAAAAAAAAACGGTGGAAAACAAAGGGGGAAGGGAGATTTCACTAAAAGTTCAACTTAGCAATAGCGCCCCAGGGCAGGGAGGGGCTGTGGGGGGGTTGTTGACCTCATAATGTGTTTGACTGATTCTATATGAAAGGGTTGAGGAAAAGAAACAGAAAAAAATATTCAGTGAATGAATAAATGAAAAAGGGTTCAATTCTACGAAATTTTATTGAATTCAAAAGACGAGATGTCAATGTGAAACAATTTTTTACAAAACATGAAAATGTATATCATTTCGTATCATTTCGTATCAATACGCTTTAAACTCAGGTCTCCATATTTTTTTCTTCATATTTAATGACGCCGGTTAAAAGGAAGAAGGTCAATCAACTCAGTGTGGATAAGTTTTCAGAATGTAGGTCAGTGAGAGTGGATTAAGCAGACGATAGATAGAAATAGTCACTGGAGAAACCTGGCCAGAGGTGGGTGAGTTGAGGAAGCAGCACATTCCCTTTTTTTTTTTTCATCGTGAAAAGTGGGGGTGGGGATGGTTTGAAATATTTTCCCCGAAAGATTAAAAAAAATCCCGAAACAAACATGTTTTTTAATGTAGGCTGTTAAGATGGCCGGCGTTTTTATTTGTGTCTCCCCTCCCGAGTCTAAAACATGTCTTCTTTCGCTTTAAGAGGTAAATAAAGAGAGCGTTATATTTTTGGCGGGAAAAAATCGTATATGCTGATTTCATATGGAATTCAAATATTTGTAAAGAATTTGTAAAGTTAGCGCCTTATTTTAATCTTTATAATAACTTTTCGTTCCATGACACTGAGTTTGTGTAGTCTAATATCCAGTCTAAACAAACCAATGTAATTAGGTCAATAGTTAAAATTTTGGCAGGTCGGCGAGGTCCACTGTAACTGGTATTCATTATAACCTTGGACAGCGTTTAAAATCAGTGGACTGTGTCCAGGACCACACAGGACAGTTGTGAATGTACGGGGACGGTGAGGGATGAATTGACTGACCCAAAGGTAATATCTGGACATGTTCAAACTGAAGAAACGTTCACTCATTGCTAAGCAACTAGCAGCATTTAACTTTATTGACCTTTAACCTGGGGCTATGTGTTTATAAGACATTATTAAATCACAAAATTAACTATGAAACACTCAAACAAACTTTGCTATCAACAACTATATTAGTCCAGCCGGTCTTTTACGAAAGCCCCCCCCCCCACCCAACCATATAGGTCAGTAAGGTCAGATACTTTACAATCACTTGTGTGTCTGGCATCAATACTGTTACAACTTGGAGACGTTAAAGTATACAGCATGAGATCCACTATTAATGCCCTAATGTTCACAGCTGACACCATCCGTGACATGGTTTGGGAATCGTCTTTACGCAGTGCGTGAATGCCAGGATCAAGACTGGTATAAGTATAATAAATTGGGAAGCAATGAGTAACAGACAGCTTGTCACATTGTTGACTATTTGTTCTAATCGATTAACTTAGCACAAGAGCTTCCGCGGCCATGTTGCCACCGATTTAACACGAGGATCTGAAACTCCAGATTTTGGCTGAAAGAAGCATTATGTTATGGACAGCAATGACTGCCAGAGCCAATGTCTCTCAAAGGCTTCTCCGGGCATGACATTGCCTAAAGTGTGCCTAAAGAGGCTTATCTTTGGAAAAGAAAAAAAAAAAAAAACGGAAAAGACATCTAGTTTTGACATAGATCCACGCACGCGCGCACACACCCACACCCAATGTGCGGACCTGCCACGAGGCAACATCAAGGTGGAGTTGGCCCTTAGATAAAGCGTAAATATTATGTTTCTTTTTCCCCTTCAACTCGGACAAACACAGCCATTGTCTCTTTACTGCGCATGTCTAACCTTTATTACTTCAACTTCCGCTTCCGTTTGCCATCTTCAGGTTTAATAGGGCTGGTAGCACACATTCCAGAGGCTGAATCAGTGAAGGAGTATGGGAAACGAATCGCAATACACATGCATTGAAAAAAAAAAAGACAAACGTCGGGTGATTAAAAAATGGAGGGCGTGCAACGATGAGCAGACGATATACACTCACATTTCCTCCGTGGAAACACGTGATGGGACAAATTTAGTTCGCTTGATTTTTTGTGTTTTTTTTTTAAAGACTCCATCTCTCTGTGTAACGTAGAAGAGAATATCGAATTTTCTTAACTTTTAGATTAGAGGTTTAGGGTAGACAACCAGTTTATACTAGAGGTTTAGGGTAGACAACCAGTTTATACTAGAGGTTTAGGGTAGACAACCAGATTAGACTAGAGGTTTAGGGTAGACAACCAGTTTAAACTAGACTAGAATGTCAACTAGACTAGACTAGAAACTTATATCTTCTTCGTATATAATACAGACGTTACTTCCAAAAATAAATAAAAAATCAGCAGATGATTACGTCATACGAGTCATGTATCTAGTCACGCATGTTAAACAATGACACAAAGTTTAGACGAGACTAAAGGTTTAAAATAGACCAGAAGCTTACACTATACTAGAATTGTCAAATAGAAAAACAAAATTTAGTCTTCAATAGAAATATGCGAAAATAGTTTCGACCATACGTATAAACTATAAATTTATGATAAAACTCAATTCGGTGCACATTTCTTACCAATCTTTTTCCCCAGATTTTTTTCTGCGTAATTAATCGAAGTAAAATTATCTAATTTAAATCGACCAGCTGTTCTAACGAAATTTCAATTTTTTTTTATGCATAGATTTCTAACAGACTTTGTCACTGTCAGTACTTAGCTTTAGACCTGGCTGTAATTCACTTTAGCCCAGCGGTTCTCAACCATTTATGCAATCCCCAACACACATTCAGCAATAGAAGATTACACAATAACAGTCCACATTTTTCGATGGTCTTAGGCGACCCCTGGCAAATCGTCAATCGACCCCCAATGGGGGTCGACCCCTAGAGGTTGAGAACCCCTGCTCTAGCCTCTATCAAAATAATCTCCTTTATAACTGCTTTGGTTGAGACAACTTGGCAAGTCAATCAGTTTGCACGTGCGTTCAGTGCCAGACGTATTGGATGGGAGCAGACGACTTCAAAAGAAGCCCGCCTAGATTGTTGTGCATACCGAGAGCCCGAGGGAGACAACTCATACGTCGAGTGACTTATCATAAATGAAAACACGAGCCGCCTGATGAGGGCAGGACTAAATCAAGGGCAGACAATTAGGGCATAAAGTTTGCTGAAGTGCTAGCTCGACAACTTTCTACAGAATACATTATATTGTAAGGGAGAACTGGGTTTTAAACCTAGCAACTTTCAAACATAATACAAATACTGTACAGGGAGAACTGACGGAAATGGGTTTTAAAACCTAACAATTTTTCTATAAAAAAATATCAATATTGTACCGGGTAAACTGGCGAAGATGGGATTGAAAACCTAAAGAGTTTTCTACAAAATACTAATATATACAGGGTGAACTGGTAATGATAGGCTTTAAAATATGACAATTTTTCTAAAAAAAAATATCATATTGTACAGGGTGAACTGGTTCGAATGATGTTTAAAACTTAAAAGCTTTCAAACAAAAGCACAAATACTGTACAGTTGGAACTAGTGGAGATGGGTTTAAAACCCAACTGCAGAGCACAGATTCAAACCTAAGTACTGCTAGAACGTGCAGCCAACTGGACAGCATTGTTCTGTACGTTTCAGAATTGTCTTTAGAAGTGAAGGTTGTTACGTCCTAGGAACTCATACAGGACGTCAGAGAGCACGGTGGGGAGGGATCGAACTAGGGACCATCGTAGCGATACTCGGAGCCCGTACCCACACCACCAGGAAACCTTTTTTTTTTTTTTTTTGCTTAAAGCAAATAGATCGCAAAGAATACATTGCAAAAAAAGAAAATAAATAAATAAAAAAAAAAGATAAAAGAAAGGAAACAAATAAGAATGAAATACATAATTAGAGTCAAGAATCGGCCCCTAATTCATAATTGTAGTGTTGGTTTTAATTTGAGTTTATGTCTTCTGTCGAGTCTACCACGAATCTGTCGTTGGCACTGTATATGGGGATTCTATTGGAATCTACAGAGTTTTAGCTGACAGGCGGGAAAACAAATGATGGCTGGTGGCATCGGGAAAAACAAAACACACACCACTGTTTGTAGCAGACGAGAGCTTCTGTAACAAAAACTGTGATCCTTTCAAGTCTAGGGTTTGATCCTCGTCATAGTTTTGGTATTAAAATCGGGGGTCTACGTGAGAGGCTTATCAGACGTCACGCAGAGGAGTGAGTGGCCTCGTTGATTGAAGGGAAGGATGGAGAAAATATATATAGGCTAGGCTACACAAACAATAAGAGAGAAAAAAAAAAAGGATTATGGGTAGTGGCCGTGTTGGGGGCGCCCCGACAAGTTAAAAAAAAAAAAATACAAAAGCTAAACAGAAGTTAAAAACAAGGAGCAGAAGCAATTGTTGAGAGTTCATGGGAAAGTAGAGCAATTTAAAAAATGGTCAAAGATTTAGTGGGTTTTTGTTTTTTTTTGTGTTTTTTTTTTCTTGCTTTATTTTAAGAATAACTGAGTTCTGATATTTTTTTTTTATTAATGTAAAATTTTTTTTTTTTTTTACGTCCAACATTTTTAAGAAGGAAACACAGTTTCTGACAGTAGAAAATTAAATATCTACAATAATACAAACTAGTCGACCCGCGGCGTAGCATACTCCGCTATTTTGCAGGGCCGGCCTTGGGTCACTGCAACCTAATCGACCGCAGTTGGCACCGCACTTTCATAGGCCCCACGTTGATTCTAGGTGCAAATTCTTAAATTAAACCATTTTATAACTTATAGCAGGTTTCTCACTGCCTCCTGATTTACCAGGAGCTCCTGGAGATTTCAAACTGCAAGATATACGGACAAGTCCTGGAAATCTCCGAAAATTATTAAAATCTTTTGAAAACTCAAAAAATCTCCTGAAATATAGACACAATTGTCATTTTGGTGTGTCATTCAATATGGACAACGCCATTCCTATGCGCATAAAAAAGGCATTATACAATACCCGTAATTGTGGAATCTGGTGAAATATTTTATTCAGTAGGTTGACGCAAAAAAATGCACATAGCAATAGCGGATAATGGTTCTTCTTTTATAGGAGACAAAGTTCATATACAAAGAGCATTCAGTGGAAAACTGCTTTTCTTTATTTGGCACCAGAAAGAAGATACATTCAATGCAGTAAATGAACTAAAAGAATATTCGAATGTAAATGTACTGTAGTCTAAACAATGTATTGAGTTCAAAGCTTCAGTGATGGATGCAAGACGAGACACAGCCATTCAGGTAGAAAGTTGAAGAACTTGATCCAGTGGCTAATTGGGTGTGAGATCCCCGGGGAGTGGGGAGGGGTTCCCCCTCGAGAGACTGACACAGAAACGAGTATGTAGGACGAGGCCAGGGCGAGGTAACTTTTTTTTTTCCCTGTCCCGGAGGTTCAGATTGAAAAGCATAAACTTAATTAGATATGCATGCATACGTATGTGTGTGTGTGTGGCTGTGAGAGAAAGTGGGGGAAGAGGGAGAGTGAAAGAGAAGAGGCAGAGAAAAAAGAGGAAAAGGAAAGACAAAGAGTGAATGAGAAAGAAAAGGGGGGGGGCAAATAAATAACTTCGTAATGACGAATGTGCATATGTTGTCATGGAAACATGAAAAATAACAATCCTCAAGGGAGGTAAACCAAAGAATGCCTTCATTCTAGTTCTATTATTTCCCCACAGAATTAAGTTTTTACATTCTAGTAAGAGGGGATGTAGCTAATCTCTCTTGGCTTAAATGCATTGTCCCCCCCCCCCCCAAAACAATGGGACGCTCATGAGTTACATGTCACGTGGCTTTAAGTGATGCGAGCGTTGTACATTCCCGCTGGATTCAATGATCGTCACAGCATGGCTCCAGTTAGGATCTGGACAACAAGGCTCGGGCCATCATGTTAAAACTCCAGCTATGGCCATGAAAGGACGGCCCCTAGTTATGATCTAGACAACAAGGCCATGATGTTAAAACTCCGGCTATGTCCAAGAAAGGATGGCTGCAGTTTGAAGCTAGAAGACACAGCTTCAGCTATAATTTAATATACAAAAGGCTGGCTGAAACTATGATCTATAGAAGCAAAAATCCAGTTAGAATCTAGAAAGTATAGATTGAGAAGGGCTGGCCTTATAGAATTGGAGGCCCAAAGCGAAGTGAATTAGTTTACTCAAAATGAAATTAAAAAAAAAAAATATGCAATTTTTTTAAAACTTAGTATACTCCAACAAGTTCCGCTATTTCTTCTTAACAACGGAGTACAATCTTCTATGATGCTTACTTAGCCTATGCCTAAGGCCGGGCCTGGATTGAGCTATGATCTAGAAAGCATGGCTCCAGCCGAGTTCCTCTCATCCCTCCTTCTACTACTAAACCTGAGACGGTCACGTGACCTATTCAACCACTTCACCTGTCCAACCTAAATATATTCATATTTTTTCTGCGTCTGGAACAAGTTTAAAGAAGATAAATGGTTTATAGCTGTCTTAAGATGTATTCACTTTATGCGTAGACATAATATTATGAATATATTATGCTGGTATTACCACAGTGGGGCGCCTTGAGGTTTTGGCGCCCTGATCATTATATAATACACTGGTAATGCTCACATTCAGCAGCAAGAATAAACCTGACAGAAAAACCTGACAAAATGGGCTCTCAGTGTGTGGGTCGTGTAGATCTTCAGTTTGGGGAAAATAGGTTAAGTAAATCCTTCAAAGACTCAATATAGCGTTACCGGAAATGACGCGAAATAAAAGTATAAGAAATCTTTCAATATTACAAGATTGTCGGAAGTGATTCGAATGTTTCAACACGTGATTCATTCTGTCGTTCTCGAAACTAACATTCATATCTTATCTTATACAATACAGACGTTATTTCAAAAAAGAAAATGATTACGTCCTACGCGTCATACATCTAGTCATGCACATTAAGCAATAACTTAAATTCTGTCATGCCGTTGGTTTTCCTGGCTGGCACAGGCAACCCATTCAATGCTCTAATAGCAAAGTTATCCTAGCATATGGAACGAGGAATGTGCCTTTATCTTTGTGTCTTTCTAAGTATTTTATTAGATTTTGTTTTTGTATTTGAAGATTATGGTTCAGTGTTTTATATGTATAATCGCTAATTTACTTTTAAGTCTTCTACCCTGAAGGGTTTCTAAATGTAATCATTTTACTGAAGGAGTTACTTTAATCCAATGTGAATATTCGTTTGTTATGAATTTCACTGCTCTATTTTGTGTTCTTGATCTAGTTTCTCAATGTTTTCGAGGGGTGGGGTGGGGGGGGGGGGGCTCAGACAGAGGATGCAAACCAAGGTTCACAAAATTCCAGACAATAAAACTGTACGGATACCAGGATGGCTGCCTGGTCTATAAGTTATATAAGCAGACAATGCAATGCAAGTGTATTCTAGAGTTCGGAACATACCCATTTCATATTCCATATACTAGGACAAATTCTTATAAGTTCCCTTTCTTCCTTAGTGCCATTAGAGCAAGGAACAGGTTGACTGAACCAGCCAGGAAAACCAATTGCTTTGTAGAATTTAAGTCTTTAATTAACAAGCACGGCTAATTGAGGGATAATACGCGTATTTATCTGCAGGAACGTCTGTAACTTATAAGATAAGATAAGATACAGTTTCCTTTATGAGACTCCAAAAGTGCTGAGTGGGTGACATCTTTTCCACCCTCGGGCGCACTTCATGGACTTGTATGACCTAGGGGTCAGGTCACGATGACACGAATACTTTGAGACAACTCATTTTACGAAAGGGAGCGGGGAGAGACCTATTATCTGTACGCTTCATTTGGTAACTCCTTTTGACATTGAAGTTTGCTTGTGAGCCAGTCTGCATGTGTTCGTGTGTAGACGTGTGTGTTCGTGTGACGGTATATGTCTGGGTACGTGTGTGGGTTTATAAGTGTGTGAGTGTACACGTTTAGTCAGTGCGTGCGGTAGAATCTGCTACTAAAACGCTGATAGGGAAATCAATACCTCTGTTGTGAACCTAATGTTTGATCTCAGCACCTCGTGAGCACGCTCCACGGCACTGTCTTTTGACCTTATTTTGTAGATTTAATTCTTTCAAAGTTGAAGCTTTGTGTGTGCGTGTGTGTAAATATTTTTTTAATGTTTAGTAAAGGTCAAAGGAAAGAAACATAGAAGTGGGGAAAAAAGGAAAGAAACTTGTCCAGAATTTAGAACAAAAAAAATCTATAAAGAAACGAAAGAAAAAGAAAGAAAGAAAGCATTAGTTCCTTCTAGAATGTATAAAAAAAATATTATATAGTCGTAAATAATCATATAATCTAATATTTTTGTCATCTCTTACACGCCTAAACACACACACAGATAGTTTGTTTTTTTTTTTTGTCAAAAATATAAAAAAAATCCTTTTTAACAAATCAAAGCTTATCTAAGGGGAAGAACTCTGCATTTACAACAAGAATTAAGAAGTTATGTCCATTATTAGATGTCAAACAAAATAGGTTAATTGCCAATTATAAATTGACTAAGTGGCTAATTTTAATAATTAATTCATGCCAATGAATAATGATGCAAAGTTTCAACTTGAGAATGAGTGTGGGAGAAATAACCTCTACAAACTTTCTACCAGACGGACAGACGGACAGAGTGGTTTGATAAAAACTTTGTAACAATAATAATATTTATAAAAAAGAGAAACATTAGCACAAGGACATGCAGCTAGACTCTCTCGCAGCTAGTAGACAGACAGTAGTCTAAACAAATGTAGATGTAGAGAGTAGCACACCATACCAGGTTGACAGAGGCCAGCACTAGGCGTTGACATGAGATGAGTGACTAAACGTACCAGCGACATGGCACTGTTTGTCTTGTATGGGGGGGGGGGGTGTGCTCCAATACATTTTAGTGTTTCAGGATACGTCAGTCTCACGAAATCTTGTGCATGAGAATGAATACGTTTTAATTCTAATACTACTACTAACATTCATATTATTATATTTTGATAAATTTATGATATTTTGATTATTTGACAGAGTGCTGTTCTGCTACAGACCTACCATATTATGGGGAAATTTCTAAGTTGACATTCTTAAGAGGAGAGAACAATGGGGTTTATTTCCCTTTAATGCTATGCAGGGGTTCTCAACCTGTGGATCGCGGCCCCCATTGGGGGTCGATTGACGATTTGAAAGGGGTCGCCTAAGAACATCTAAAATTCAGATTTTTATTGTCTATTCTTCTATTGCTGTATGGGGGGGATCGCGTCAAAGTGGGAAAATTGTAAAAAGAGATCACCTAGCAAAAACGGTTGAGAACCGCTGCTTTAATGACTATCATAGCAGCTCCAGAGAGTTGCAAACATGTTTTATAGTAATGAATTTTGTTTCTCTTTAGCAAAACTTGACCAAGGCTGTGCCAGAGAAGGAATACCCGTTTGTTTCTAACCCAAAAAACAAAATAATAATAAAGAAATTATGTGAAGCTAGAGATAAGCCGATTATGGAAGTTGTCTAAAATAACAATATACCCTGTAGTTATATCAACCTAAGGAAAAATGACAACTGATCTCACACTGGCTCACAGATACTTTCATTCCCCTAAACATTTCTAGTTGTCCGTCAGCGTGACACTGCTGCAGACCTGCCCCAGCGGTCACTGTTGAAGTGACTACAATGAATTTTGTTTCTCTCTAACGAAGCGCCAAAGAATGACTATTAGCTCGTTTCTAACATAATAATATCTCTTTAGAAGAAGTATGCTGATACTAAGCGACATCTAGATCGAGAAATGTCGAATCAGAAAGAGAGAGAGAGAGAGAGAGAGAGAGAGAGAGAGAGAGAGAGAGAGA
>JADKLZ010064169.1:0-18449 GCA_021533235.1 Biomphalaria straminea | reverse complement strand
TTAGATTTATAGTCAAATATCTATTTAGATTTATAGTCAAATATCTAATTATATAATTTCTCCTTCGTGATCGAAGATGAGCACATTTCTCCTACTCTATGGACTCGAAGATGACTGTAAAGTCAAATCCTCGATCAGTTTAGACATATAATCAAATATCAATTGAGATTTATAATCAAAACATTTATTTAGGTTTGTAGTCAAACATGCGATCGTAAATCTGGTAAAACATCTATTTAGACATTTATTTAGACATCTATTCAAAACTTTTCTTCATACAATTAATGGAACATTTAGACCAGCATATAATTAAGAATATAGTCCGGCCAGTATGTTGATTAAAGGCGTCGATCAAGAGGCAGAGTAGAGAGGCGACGGAATATAATGTATCTGCCCAATTCTAAATTTTACTAGAGGCTAGCTTAAATAAAAAAAATAATTCTCAGTAGACATTACTTTTAAATATCGAACTGATAAATTTGTCTATTTCACGAGGGGTACCCAGTTTGTTTTTTCCTAGTAGGAAATGTGAAATCCAATGTTGGGTTCAAAAAAAAATTTCTACATGCTCTTTTCCTATGAAAGCAATTAGTAATTTCTTAAACCACCCTATCCAAGCGAGAATAGCCGCTGATGTACGTGTCTTTATGATATAGAATGTCTAGACCTCCAGAAGATTATAATTTGAAACATCATAATGGTCAAACCAGTGTTTTCCATGTGTGGCCAGTAAGCTAGTATTTGTTTCTCCTAAAAAATATACACAAAATGTCTAATTTCTAGGAAAATGGTTAGAGACGTTTTCGTGTCAACCCATCCTGGTTTTTGTGCAAAATTGGGAAATAAAGTGTGTTAAGGGGAAAGTGGCTTAGACGGAGTCAGTTACAGAGATCGGAGTCAGTTACGAAGATCGGGGTCAGTTACAGAGATCGGAGTCAGTTACAGAGATCGGAACAAAACAAACAAAAATGAGGATAATTGTTGCGGAACTGGAAGTGTATCTACACACAGTAATAACATTAGAACTTAACGTTTGGATGTAGTGAATGGTATATCGCATCTTATAGTCTTGTAAATGTAGTAACTCCAGTGGCGGACCAAAAGGGTTAATGTGTTTGTGGCCTACTGACACACACTACTCAGGCCAATCACACAGGTCAACGGGTCAACAAAGGAATGTACTGCTAGTGCACGCAAGCGTGACCAGTGCTATGGTCATGGACTGAAGGCCTTTACGGTCGAGAGACAATGTGTAGAAAGACAGTTGGGTCCAGGACAGCAAGAGAGCGGGTCTTAAAAATGTAACTGTACGAGCTATATAGACTTGGAGTGTTAGGCAGTTCTGTTGTATAGCAAAGCATTTGAAGTGGGAAGCGTGGTCGAGAGGCTAAGTGCGGCTTGAGCCTGGCTTGCTTGGCTACCTAGAAGGGGGCTCGAGGTTCGACACCCGACTCGGGCTGAGTTGTGTTTACTGAGCGCCCAAAGGCAGCACGGGAAACCAATTCCTAGATACCCCCTCCCCCCACTGGTCCACAAATGAGAAAGGCCAAAGCGCTCTGAGCATGCTATAAGCATGAAAGTAGCGCTATATAAAAGCTATAATAATAATAAAAATAAAAGTAAGGTAGCCAATTATCTGTCGTATTGGTTGTTGATGAAGTATTTGTAAAATAAATCGCCACCTTGTTACTAGAAAGTCTTGTTGTCAAGTTCTTTGTTAGATGTGTTGTGTTGTTGAGCAGTTATGACAGAAGGCCTGATAAGAAAGTCGTAACAGTATATATATTACAGTTGGTGAAGACGACAGTAAGCTTATAATGATTAATACTCATTATAACAGCCAATGGACCCCATTCATCAATCGTAAATTTAGCCACGTCATAAACAATGAAACATACGTATCACGTGACAGGCTTTATGGATGACATAATTTGTATAGAAGATATAGAGAATCACGTGGCTTAGTGTTGTTTGTTTACGATTGGTGAATGGGCTCCGTTGTAAGTCTTGTTCCACTTAGTAAACTTCCGGTTTAAGACTCGATTCCACCAGACACCTTCGATATGAGGTCAAGGATGTAACGGTCCACCAGTCCTGGGAAGTGGAGGGCATGAAGTATGGAGCGGGATTTGCTGGACCAATGACCATTGCTTGTTGGACATGATTCGGGGCTCCCTTCAGATTTGAAGATAATTACATCCCCAATCCTGATGCGACGTTAGATAAACCTCATTATGTGGTCGAGTTCCAGTTCGGCATATGATTTTTTTTGTTTGTGGCCTAATCTCTGTAATTGACTTAAGCTCCTTTCTCCTTGACACATTTAGCTATTTCTCAATTTCGGCAGATGACTTTCATTTCTCGCGCGCATCGTTGGGATGACCACTGGGTTTAGTACGGTACAAAGGGACGCAATACGTGTACGCTCATACGCCACAGCCCCGGGAAATAGGGAGATCACGTATACGCTGACGGTGGCGCCATCTTGCCAGCAATAGCATGGGTGAGGGATTGGCCCGGGCCGGCCCCCCGCCCCCCCCCCCCGGGGCGGGGCGAGGCTAGACTACCAGCTTGACTGACAATTTTTTTGATATTTATTCACACGAGTCGACCCAATTATCGAATATGTCAGTGTATATTTCGTAATAGAGGTCATTGCTTAAGGTCAGTTTAATCTGACCCAATTCAAGCAAAAAAAAAAGTTTTAATCAAGATAAGAAGAAACATTCAAGGTCATGTCTTCCATAACCTTTGGTCCACAAGACATTTTTTTTCCTATTGGACGCAATAATGCCGTCTGCGCCTTTGCTGGAAGGGAAACAACTCACAAACAAAACTATCTGCACTACAGGCACATCCTGAGTCGGAGCAGATTTGGGGGGCAGATAACTCTTTCTTTATACACCCAGAAATCTTTCAGCTCTCCTTTCAATTTCTTAGTTATGAAAAGGCAACCCACTTTCAAATGCAAGAAGTTAGATTGCCTACCCCTTGTCTATGCCCCCCCCCTTTTTTTTTTCCCCAGAGCTGCAAGACATGTAGAGATTTAAAAAAAATCAAAATGTCAGTTTTTTTTTTTCAACTTTCATCAGACCTCACACGCTCGTAGTCCTCCTCGTATGCACATATACATCCACCCCTTTCATGACTTGAAAAAAACAGCATATAATATTTAAAGACATATGGATGACCTAGCGATAATCATATTTCCAAAAGTAGTTATGTAAATATTAGATCAGAGGGTGAGCAAGACAAGGGAGAGAGTAGCACGTTGGCTTGCAGTTGATCATTGTAATCTGTTTAAGAATCAACACAAAACTTTGATGAGCTTGTGGTGACCTTGCATTAATGCTGACTATAGAGATATCAGCTTTATACGAATGTTTGAATAGGCTTTTTAGAAAACATCATGACCTGAGCAGAAATCCTTATTTCAGTACACAGATTATTCAAATTTTGCTAACCAACTATACATTCAAAGTGTTTCCAATTTATATGGGAAAAAACTATTAAAAATACAGATTTCCTATATACACAGATTTCGATTCTGCTGTTTATTAACAGGATGCCATGAAAATCAAAACTCCAATAGATCTTGATATAACTTAGCATAACCGTGGTGTATGCCCAACGTCCCTTCCACAATCGGAGAGCCCCCAAAAAATAAACAAAAAGTGCCTAGTTGATTCACTTTTAAAGAACGAAGCTTTTTAACAAATCGAGTAAACCCGCTTTCATAGTATCTTATATTTGATATGAAAAGTTGGTTAAACGCAGTGGCGTAACTAGAGAGGGGGGGAGGAGGGGGAAATTTGAAAAAAATTGTGTTTTTTACATTAAAAATTAAGTATAACGCAAAATGTAGGGCCCCCAAAGAGGTCGGGCCCCAAACGATGGAAAATTTTTAGCTACGCCCCTGGTTAAACGGGCAAATCCATTTTCACACTCTATTTATACTTTTCGTGGCAAATGTGAAGGGACCATTCTCCAAGTTAGACATCGATCTAAACCCAATCCAGTAGATCAGCAATACCCAGACTTAAGCAGGCCCGCGAGTCATATCCGTTTAATTCTACATAAATGAAATTTGACATTCAATTGTATTTGAGATTTGTCTGTCTATCAAGGAGAATGAAAAAAAAATCAGATTTAGAGAATATGAAAGAAAGAAAGGTTGGCTACGGAAAAAAATGTCAATATATACAAACAAACTTATATATAAAAGAAAGTGGGACTGCTTGTATGATTTACGTTCAAAGGAGCATTTTCTTAAAGACAACCTTGGTGTCTTACATAAAGGCAACGTTCAAAGGTCATTTCCGGTTTTTTGGTTTGTGTGGTTTTTTTTTTATGTTAAACCTAGATTTTCGAAATGCATTTCATTCATTCGTGAATGTTACACATTTAGATTTACAGATTTTATTCTTTAAGCCCGTGACAGTTTGGCAAACATTGAATACATGCAGCGCCACAAAAATTAGATGTCCATCACATATAATAGTGCAATATTAATCAAACACTATGACGTTGAATCTTGTATAGTTTCTTATCTTAGTATCTTATAAGTACAGATAACAAACGAAAACGTTATTGAAGCCTTATAATGAACAAATTGAATAATTCCGTCGGAACGTGGAAAATAATTACAGAAAGAGTTAATGTGTCCAAAAAGGGGAACATCTTGACAGGAACTTGTAAAGGTTCTTTGAAGTTGTTTGTTTTTTTTTTCCCTTGACCCTCAAACCCAAAACTTAGTAACCAAATCAAAAGACCAAACGGATGTACAGGAGAAGCCATCAGAACTATGAAGGTCCATCCCCATCTCCCTGAAAGCCCAATTATCGTACGCTGACTGACGATGCCACATCCGCAAGGAGGAAGAGGAAAGATAGTAGTGAAGTATGAGTCCCGAACTATCGTCTTGACAGTCTAGGGTCGAACCCCGCCCGCTGCCATCCCCCGACTCCCTGCGGAAGCTTTGAATTTTAATGTAAAAATCTTCAAATCTGAAAGAGCATTGGAAAGATGTAAAACAAGCAAACACAGATACTTCATACAGGGGCGTAGTGAGCGAAACGGGCGCCCGGGGCAAGAAACTTTATTGCTCTCCCCCTCATTTTCCGCGAATATCACATAGAAATACATGCTTATAAATACAAAGTATTGAATCATAATACAATACAAATAACCTTAGAATGCAGTACACTACTAAAATTTCTACCATAATTTATATTTTTGGCGCCTCTGCGAGTGGCGCCACTCTGAAAAAAGACGCCCGGGGCCTCTTGGGGCCCCCCCCCCCCCCCGCTACGCCTATGACTTCACATTCTTTTAACTAATTGCTGAAATTTGTTACGACACGTCTGTATGTCTGCATAACCTGTATGTTAGCATACATGCATTATGCACACAAGTCCTTACCCGAATGGAGTTTGATAATGAGGAGGATGAATAAATGGAGAATAAAAAAAAAGGCAGTGTACGTTCATTGTTTACATGTCTTGCTCAGCAACATCTCCTGTGTCTGCTGCAGTCAGGTGTTGATGTAAACATTCTTACAGTGGGTAAACAGCTTGAAACAACGAAACACAAGCAAACAAACAAACAGACGACGCCACGCTCGGGGAAAGCCTTCAAGAAAATTAATTCTTGCTTTAAGCTAAACGAGATTTGCACCTTCGACTGCCACTTTCTAACTAGTTATTAAATATAACTTTAAAAAAACAACAAGAAAAATAAAAAAAACACTTTTTAAAATCAAAGGTTATATTGACCGTCCAGAAAGCTGTCATGTCTCTCAATATTGAATATTTTCAATATAGGAAAAACAAGAATTATCACAAAATGTATTAATAATTGTATAATTTTGGGATTGAGTCGTGTGTTGGTCATCGACAATCAACATTTGTGCAAAATTGCAAATTGATCCTAGAATGGGAAGGGGGAGAAAACTTCACCCAGACAAAAAAAGCAGGGGCGTAGCTAGAAAATTTCCCATTGTTTTGAAGGCCGGGTGTGTGTGGCTTGACTCTTTTGTGACCTCTGCATTTTGCGTAATATTAAATTTTCAATGAAAAATTTAAAAAAAAATTGGGGGCCACCTCCAGTGATAGCCCGATGGATTTTCAGAATTCCTCCTTCCCCACCCTAGCTACGCCACTGAAAGTAAGCTGAAATAAGTATAACCTCTGTGATTGGTTAAGTTTAGCATGTGTGCGTTTTTACATTGAGCTTTTTCATAGGCGTAGAATAATATTCAGAATGAGAGTTGATCAATATTAAATTAGTTTTAGTATGTGAAGAAAAAATAATCACTATATGGTAAGCCAGGTAAGGAATTCGAGAAAAAATGCCAAAGATTCCCAGCCATTCTCTGTGAGAGAAGATATTTTTAGTAACTGCCTCTTAAGACGCAAATATGAAGCAAAAAAAATAAATCTGTATATTTAGAAAGCAATTTGCTTGCCGACTGGAAAACATGTTTATTGTGATTTAAAGAGTATACGTTCTAGAGCTCGGAGAGTATTTCGTTTAAATCGGCAGACGACAAGTTTTACTGAGGGCGGGAGTGGGTTGGTAGTGAGTCGGAAATGGTACTACTGTCGGTATGAAGTGGGGTACGCCTCTGTTGCCCTAGGGTAGGGTTAGGAACAGACGAGAGTTCCCAAGTGCAAGACTAGTATTGAACGGAAGTGGCCACAATCAAATCTTCGCAAGCGGAAATAACAGATGCGCAGAAAGATTGCGTATGCCGGAGACGGAAAAAATACAAAATGGCGTTGAAGGGTTGAGAGAAATGAGACGTGGTCAATGTCTCCAGGCATTTCTGATAGAGTGTGGAGTAAGTGCGAGAAGAGAAGAAAGTGACTAAAAAAACGAAACCAGTTAATAATTATGATTGTGATCGTAAGAGTGGCTGTGTAGTGCAGTGTGATTAAGACAATTTATTGTGATATGAATATGACTACATGTTACGAGCTTGTGGTCGAGGCAATGAAAAAGCGAGTCAAAGGTTAACCAGGTCGGTACTATCCGCACGAACTTTCTAGATCTGGTTGGACCTAACATGTGCATGACCTAGCAAACACACACACACATAAGGTAACACATGTACACCTAAGCTCATCCCCCCACACACACACTTCATATGACTGAGATAAAAATGCTCCCATTCCGAAGTACTTCGCAGCTCTACCATAAGATTATCTCATAAAGAAAAGGGGGACAAAAAGATGGTTCCGGGGAGGGCTGTGTTTACATGTAGAGCGGGCCCTGATTAAAGCAGGACCGTACGGTAGGAAAGTGTGAGAAAAAAATCACGTACCACCTCTAACTATGACGAGATGAGAGCGACGTTAATCAAAGCCCGATGCCATCGCGAGTGCCTGCAAGTCTTGAGTGACTATATAGTCCACGTGTCAATGTTCTGGCCAAAGATGAATCGGGTTTTCATTCTCGCGATGGCATTTGAACAGGTTTGAGGAAGAGAAGGTGGGCGCAAGGTGAATCATTCCCTGGTAATTGGAGGGAAATCAACACTATCACCACTCAATTCACCACTCAATTCACCACTCAATTCACGCCCTCTCCCGCTCAACCTCTGGGCACAACAAGAATTCACAGGCACCCCTTTAGTAGATATAGAGGCAGCCTTAGAGGTGGCGAATGAGGTGCCTTATGGGGACATGCGATGAAGAGAAGCGTTTGTCACAGTCAGCCCATTGTATAAATATTCGTGGCCCTGATATGACACTAACTACTCAACATTGCATAATGGCCAATTAATAATAAACGAAGTTCCGTCCAAAGTCAGTATTATCTTATCTTATATCTTACAGACGTTACTTCAAAAAAGAAGATAATTAATTACGTCCTACGCATTTCATGTGTCAATCTGTCATGCATGTTAATGAATGACTTACGCTCCGCCAAATCGTTGGTTTTCCCGGCTGATTCGGGCAACCCATTTCAGTTGAATTTTTAAGTTTGCATAACTCAATAGTTGGGTTTTAAATCAAAGTAACAGACTTAGTTATAGTGTGTCGACACATACCATAAACAGGAATTCTGGGTTGAATTGATGCTGTTATAATTGGTTATGACTCACAATGATCTGGTTTCATAAAACACGGGTCTGTATCTATTCCTTTTAATAGATCTAAATCTATTTCTATAATTT
This sequence comes from Biomphalaria straminea, assembly GCA_021533235.1. Lineage (NCBI taxonomy): Eukaryota > Metazoa > Mollusca > Gastropoda > Planorbidae > Biomphalaria > Biomphalaria straminea. The sequence continues at coordinate 10,270 of JADKLZ010064169.1, read as the reverse complement.
ATAACTCTACAAGTCTTCTCTTTATTTTGATGTGTGTTTGTTTTTTTTTTTTTTTTTTTTACAGAAAAGAAAACAGTAAAAACACACACACATCATTGTTTTATTTTCTTCCTAACGCCCTAGTGGGATGCCGTGTCTTTTCAGATTTCACTTTTTTTTAGACCACACAAAATTTGAGACAGGGCGTCTTTTTCTCCAGGGGCGTTAAGTTTAGAAGGCCAGGGAGAAGGGCTTCCAGATGTACCCCTCGGGACTGTCGAGATCTTGGCGCCCCGTCAGTAAAGTTGAACCATTTTATTTGGCCGCAGGCCAAGTTTAATCTTTAAAAAAAAGTTAAAAAAAAAAACGGTGGAAAACAAAGGGGGAAGGGAGATTTCACTAAAAGTTCAACTTAGCAATAGCGCCCCAGGGCAGGGAGGGGCTGTGGGGGGGTTGTTGACCTCATAATGTGTTTGACTGATTCTATATGAAAGGGTTGAGGAAAAGAAACAGAAAAAAATATTCAGTGAATGAATAAATGAAAAAGGGTTCAATTCTACGAAATTTTATTGAATTCAAAAGACGAGATGTCAATGTGAAACAATTTTTTACAAAACATGAAAATGTATATCATTTCGTATCATTTCGTATCAATACGCTTTAAACTCAGGTCTCCATATTTTTTTCTTCATATTTAATGACGCCGGTTAAAAGGAAGAAGGTCAATCAACTCAGTGTGGATAAGTTTTCAGAATGTAGGTCAGTGAGAGTGGATTAAGCAGACGATAGATAGAAATAGTCACTGGAGAAACCTGGCCAGAGGTGGGTGAGTTGAGGAAGCAGCACATTCCCTTTTTTTTTTTTCATCGTGAAAAGTGGGGGTGGGGATGGTTTGAAATATTTTCCCCGAAAGATTAAAAAAAATCCCGAAACAAACATGTTTTTTAATGTAGGCTGTTAAGATGGCCGGCGTTTTTATTTGTGTCTCCCCTCCCGAGTCTAAAACATGTCTTCTTTCGCTTTAAGAGGTAAATAAAGAGAGCGTTATATTTTTGGCGGGAAAAAATCGTATATGCTGATTTCATATGGAATTCAAATATTTGTAAAGAATTTGTAAAGTTAGCGCCTTATTTTAATCTTTATAATAACTTTTCGTTCCATGACACTGAGTTTGTGTAGTCTAATATCCAGTCTAAACAAACCAATGTAATTAGGTCAATAGTTAAAATTTTGGCAGGTCGGCGAGGTCCACTGTAACTGGTATTCATTATAACCTTGGACAGCGTTTAAAATCAGTGGACTGTGTCCAGGACCACACAGGACAGTTGTGAATGTACGGGGACGGTGAGGGATGAATTGACTGACCCAAAGGTAATATCTGGACATGTTCAAACTGAAGAAACGTTCACTCATTGCTAAGCAACTAGCAGCATTTAACTTTATTGACCTTTAACCTGGGGCTATGTGTTTATAAGACATTATTAAATCACAAAATTAACTATGAAACACTCAAACAAACTTTGCTATCAACAACTATATTAGTCCAGCCGGTCTTTTACGAAAGCCCCCCCCCCCACCCAACCATATAGGTCAGTAAGGTCAGATACTTTACAATCACTTGTGTGTCTGGCATCAATACTGTTACAACTTGGAGACGTTAAAGTATACAGCATGAGATCCACTATTAATGCCCTAATGTTCACAGCTGACACCATCCGTGACATGGTTTGGGAATCGTCTTTACGCAGTGCGTGAATGCCAGGATCAAGACTGGTATAAGTATAATAAATTGGGAAGCAATGAGTAACAGACAGCTTGTCACATTGTTGACTATTTGTTCTAATCGATTAACTTAGCACAAGAGCTTCCGCGGCCATGTTGCCACCGATTTAACACGAGGATCTGAAACTCCAGATTTTGGCTGAAAGAAGCATTATGTTATGGACAGCAATGACTGCCAGAGCCAATGTCTCTCAAAGGCTTCTCCGGGCATGACATTGCCTAAAGTGTGCCTAAAGAGGCTTATCTTTGGAAAAGAAAAAAAAAAAAAAACGGAAAAGACATCTAGTTTTGACATAGATCCACGCACGCGCGCACACACCCACACCCAATGTGCGGACCTGCCACGAGGCAACATCAAGGTGGAGTTGGCCCTTAGATAAAGCGTAAATATTATGTTTCTTTTTCCCCTTCAACTCGGACAAACACAGCCATTGTCTCTTTACTGCGCATGTCTAACCTTTATTACTTCAACTTCCGCTTCCGTTTGCCATCTTCAGGTTTAATAGGGCTGGTAGCACACATTCCAGAGGCTGAATCAGTGAAGGAGTATGGGAAACGAATCGCAATACACATGCATTGAAAAAAAAAAGACAAACGTCGGGTGATTAAAAAATGGAGGGCGTGCAACGATGAGCAGACGATATACACTCACATTTCCTCCGTGGAAACACGTGATGGGACAAATTTAGTTCGCTTGATTTTTTGTGTTTTTTTTTTAAAGACTCCATCTCTCTGTGTAACGTAGAAGAGAATATCGAATTTTCTTAACTTTTAGATTAGAGGTTTAGGGTAGACAACCAGTTTATACTAGAGGTTTAGGGTAGACAACCAGTTTATACTAGAGGTTTAGGGTAGACAACCAGATTAGACTAGAGGTTTAGGGTAGACAACCAGTTTAAACTAGACTAGAATGTCAACTAGACTAGACTAGAAACTTATATCTTCTTCGTATATAATACAGACGTTACTTCCAAAAATAAATAAAAAATCAGCAGATGATTACGTCATACGAGTCATGTATCTAGTCACGCATGTTAAACAATGACACAAAGTTTAGACGAGACTAAAGGTTTAAAATAGACCAGAAGCTTACACTATACTAGAATTGTCAAATAGAAAAACAAAATTTAGTCTTCAATAGAAATATGCGAAAATAGTTTCGACCATACGTATAAACTATAAATTTATGATAAAACTCAATTCGGTGCACATTTCTTACCAATCTTTTTCCCCAGATTTTTTTCTGCGTAATTAATCGAAGTAAAATTATCTAATTTAAATCGACCAGCTGTTCTAACGAAATTTCAATTTTTTTTTATGCATAGATTTCTAACAGACTTTGTCACTGTCAGTACTTAGCTTTAGACCTGGCTGTAATTCACTTTAGCCCAGCGGTTCTCAACCATTTATGCAATCCCCAACACACATTCAGCAATAGAAGATTACACAATAACAGTCCACATTTTTCGATGGTCTTAGGCGACCCCTGGCAAATCGTCAATCGACCCCCAATGGGGGTCGACCCCTAGAGGTTGAGAACCCCTGCTCTAGCCTCTATCAAAATAATCTCCTTTATAACTGCTTTGGTTGAGACAACTTGGCAAGTCAATCAGTTTGCACGTGCGTTCAGTGCCAGACGTATTGGATGGGAGCAGACGACTTCAAAAGAAGCCCGCCTAGATTGTTGTGCATACCGAGAGCCCGAGGGAGACAACTCATACGTCGAGTGACTTATCATAAATGAAAACACGAGCCGCCTGATGAGGGCAGGACTAAATCAAGGGCAGACAATTAGGGCATAAAGTTTGCTGAAGTGCTAGCTCGACAACTTTCTACAGAATACATTATATTGTAAGGGAGAACTGGGTTTTAAACCTAGCAACTTTCAAACATAATACAAATACTGTACAGGGAGAACTGACGGAAATGGGTTTTAAAACCTAACAATTTTTCTATAAAAAAATATCAATATTGTACCGGGTAAACTGGCGAAGATGGGATTGAAAACCTAAAGAGTTTTCTACAAAATACTAATATATACAGGGTGAACTGGTAATGATAGGCTTTAAAATATGACAATTTTTCTAAAAAAAAATATCATATTGTACAGGGTGAACTGGTTCGAATGATGTTTAAAACTTAAAAGCTTTCAAACAAAAGCACAAATACTGTACAGTTGGAACTAGTGGAGATGGGTTTAAAACCCAACTGCAGAGCACAGATTCAAACCTAAGTACTGCTAGAACGTGCAGCCAACTGGACAGCATTGTTCTGTACGTTTCAGAATTGTCTTTAGAAGTGAAGGTTGTTACGTCCTAGGAACTCATACAGGACGTCAGAGAGCACGGTGGGGAGGGATCGAACTAGGGACCATCGTAGCGATACTCGGAGCCCGTACCCACACCACCAGGAAACCTTTTTTTTTTTTTTTTTGCTTAAAGCAAATAGATCGCAAAGAATACATTGCAAAAAAAGAAAATAAATAAATAAAAAAAAAAGATAAAAGAAAGGAAACAAATAAGAATGAAATACATAATTAGAGTCAAGAATCGGCCCCTAATTCATAATTGTAGTGTTGGTTTTAATTTGAGTTTATGTCTTCTGTCGAGTCTACCACGAATCTGTCGTTGGCACTGTATATGGGGATTCTATTGGAATCTACAGAGTTTTAGCTGACAGGCGGGAAAACAAATGATGGCTGGTGGCATCGGGAAAAACAAAACACACACCACTGTTTGTAGCAGACGAGAGCTTCTGTAACAAAAACTGTGATCCTTTCAAGTCTAGGGTTTGATCCTCGTCATAGTTTTGGTATTAAAATCGGGGGTCTACGTGAGAGGCTTATCAGACGTCACGCAGAGGAGTGAGTGGCCTCGTTGATTGAAGGGAAGGATGGAGAAAATATATATAGGCTAGGCTACACAAACAATAAGAGAGAAAAAAAAAAAGGATTATGGGTAGTGGTAGTGTTGGGGGGGGGGGGGAAAAGTTAAAAAAAAAAAAATACAAAAGCTAAACAGAAGTTAAAAACAAGGAGCAGAAGCAATTGTTGAGAGTTCATGGGAAAGTAGAGCAATTTAAAAAATGGTCAAAGATTTAGTGGGTTTTTGTTTTTTTTTGTGTTTTTTTTTTCTTGCTTTATTTTAAGAATAACTGAGTTCTGATATTTTTTTTTTATTAATGTAAAATTTTTTTTTTTTTTTACGTCCAACATTTTTAAGAAGGAAACACAGTTTCTGACAGTAGAAAATTAAATATCTACAATAATACAAACTAGTCGACCCGCGGCGTAGCATACTCCGCTATTTTGCAGGGCCGGCCTTGGGTCACTGCAACCTAATCGACCGCAGTTGGCACCGCACTTTCATAGGCCCCACGTTGATTCTAGGTGCAAATTCTTAAATTAAACCATTTTATAACTTATAGCAGGTTTCTCACTGCCTCCTGATTTACCAGGAGCTCCTGGAGATTTCAAACTGCAAGATATACGGACAAGTCCTGGAAATCTCCGAAAATTATTAAAATCTTTTGAAAACTCAAAAAATCTCCTGAAATATAGACACAATTGTCATTTTGGTGTGTCATTCAATATGGACAACGCCATTCCTATGCGCATAAAAAAGGCATTATACAATACCCGTAATTGTGGAATCTGGTGAAATATTTTATTCAGTAGGTTGACGCAAAAAAAATGCACATAGCAATAGCGGATAATGGTTCTTCTTTTATAGGAGACAAAGTTCATATACAAAGAGCATTCAGTGGAAAACTGCTTTTCTTTATTTGGCACCAGAAAGAAGATACATTCAATGCAGTAAATGAACTAAAAGAATATTCGAATGTAAATGTACTGTAGTCTAAACAATGTATTGAGTTCAAAGCTTCAGTGATGGATGCAAGACGAGACACAGCCATTCAGGTAGAAAGTTGAAGAACTTGATCCAGTGGCTAATTGGGTGTGAGATCCCCGGGGAGTGGGGAGGGGTTCCCCCTCGAGAGACTGACACAGAAACGAGTATGTAGGACGAGGCCAGGGCGAGGTAACTTTTTTTTTTTCCCTGTCCCGGAGGTTCAGATTGAAAAGCATAAACTTAATTAGATATGCATGCATACGTATGTGTGTGTGTGTGGCTGTGAGAGAAAGTGGGGGAAGAGGGAGAGTGAAAGAGAAGAGGCAGAGAAAAAAGAGGAAAAGGAAAGACAAAGAGTGAATGAGAAAGAAAAGGGGGGGGGCAAATAAATAACTTCGTAATGACGAATGTGCATATGTTGTCATGGAAACATGAAAAATAACAATCCTCAAGGGAGGTAAACCAAAGAATGCCTTCATTCTAGTTCTATTATTTCCCCACAGAATTAAGTTTTTACATTCTAGTAAGAGGGGATGTAGCTAATCTCTCTTGGCTTAAATGCATTGTCCCCCCCCCCCCCAAAACAATGGGACGCTCATGAGTTACATGTCACGTGGCTTTAAGTGATGCGAGCGTTGTACATTCCCGCTGGATTCAATGATCGTCACAGCATGGCTCCAGTTAGGATCTGGACAACAAGGCTCGGGCCATCATGTTAAAACTCCAGCTATGGCCATGAAAGGACGGCCCCTAGTTATGATCTAGACAACAAGGCCATGATGTTAAAACTCCGGCTATGTCCAAGAAAGGATGGCTGCAGTTTGAAGCTAGAAGACACAGCTTCAGCTATAATTTAATATACAAAAGGCTGGCTGAAACTATGATCTATAGAAGCAAAAATCCAGTTAGAATCTAGAAAGTATAGATTGAGAAGGGCTGGCCTTATAGAATTGGAGGCCCAAAGCGAAGTGAATTAGTTTACTCAAAATGAAATTAAAAAAAAAAAATATGCAATTTTTTTAAAACTTAGTATACTCCAACAAGTTCCGCTATTTCTTCTTAACAACGGAGTACAATCTTCTATGATGCTTACTTAGCCTATGCCTAAGGCCGGGCCTGGATTGAGCTATGATCTAGAAAGCATGGCTCCAGCCGAGTTCCTCTCATCCCTCCTTCTACTACTAAACCTGAGACGGTCACGTGACCTATTCAACCACTTCACCTGTCCAACCTAAATATATTCATATTTTTTCTGCGTCTGGAACAAGTTTAAAGAAGATAAATGGTTTATAGCTGTCTTAAGATGTATTCACTTTATGCGTAGACATAATATTATGAATATATTATGCTGGTATTACCACAGTGGGGCGCCTTGAGGTTTTGGCGCCCTGATCATTATATAATACACTGGTAATGCTCACATTCAGCAGCAAGAATAAACCTGACAGAAAAACCTGACAAAATGGGCTCTCAGTGTGTGGGTCGTGTAGATCTTCAGTTTGGGGAAAATAGGTTAAGTAAATCCTTCAAAGACTCAATATAGCGTTACCGGAAATGACGCGAAATAAAAGTATAAGAAATCTTTCAATATTACAAGATTGTCGGAAGTGATTCGAATGTTTCAACACGTGATTCATTCTGTCGTTCTCGAAACTAACATTCATATCTTATCTTATACAATACAGACGTTATTTCAAAAAAGAAAATGATTACGTCCTACGCGTCATACATCTAGTCATGCACATTAAGCAATAACTTAAATTCTGTCATGCCGTTGGTTTTCCTGGCTGGCACAGGCAACCCATTCAATGCTCTAATAGCAAAGTTATCCTAGCATATGGAACGAGGAATGTGCCTTTATCTTTGTGTCTTTCTAAGTATTTTATTAGATTTTGTTTTTGTATTTGAAGATTATGGTTCAGTGTTTTATATGTATAATCGCTAATTTACTTTTAAGTCTTCTACCCTGAAGGGTTTCTAAATGTAATCATTTTACTGAAGGAGTTACTTTAATCCAATGTGAATATTCGTTTGTTATGAATTTCACTGCTCTATTTTGTGTTCTTGATCTAGTTTCTCAATGTTTTCGAGGGGTGGGGTGGGGGGGGGGGGGGCTCAGACAGAGGATGCAAACCAAGGTTCACAAAATTCCAGACAATAAAACTGTACGGATACCAGGATGGCTGCCTGGTCTATAAGTTATATAAGCAGACAATGCAATGCAAGTGTATTCTAGAGTTCGGAACATACCCATTTCATATTCCATATACTAGGACAAATTCTTATAAGTTCCCTTTCTTCCTTAGTGCCATTAGAGCAAGGAACAGGTTGACTGAACCAGCCAGGAAAACCAATTGCTTTGTAGAATTTAAGTCTTTAATTAACAAGCACGGCTAATTGAGGGATAATACGCGTATTTATCTGCAGGAACGTCTGTAACTTATAAGATAAGATAAGATACAGTTTCCTTTATGAGACTCCAAAAGTGCTGAGTGGGTGACATCTTTTCCACCCTCGGGCGCACTTCATGGACTTGTATGACCTAGGGGTCAGGTCACGATGACACGAATACTTTGAGACAACTCATTTTACGAAAGGGAGCGGGGAGAGACCTATTATCTGTACGCTTCATTTGGTAACTCCTTTTGACATTGAAGTTTGCTTGTGAGCCAGTCTGCATGTGTTCGTGTGTAGACGTGTGTGTTCGTGTGACGGTATATGTCTGGGTACGTGTGTGGGTTTATAAGTGTGTGAGTGTACACGTTTAGTCAGTGCGTGCGGTAGAATCTGCTACTAAAACGCTGATAGGGAAATCAATACCTCTGTTGTGAACCTAATGTTTGATCTCAGCACCTCGTGAGCACGCTCCACGGCACTGTCTTTTGACCTTATTTTGTAGATTTAATTCTTTCAAAGTTGAAGCTTTGTGTGTGCGTGTGTGTAAATATTTTTTTAATGTTTAGTAAAGGTCAAAGGAAAGAAACATAGAAGTGGGGAAAAAAGGAAAGAAACTTGTCCAGAATTTAGAACAAAAAAAATCTATAAAGAAACGAAAGAAAAAGAAAGAAAGAAAGCATTAGTTCCTTCTAGAATGTATAAAAAAAATATTATATAGTCGTAAATAATCATATAATCTAATATTTTTGTCATCTCTTACACGCCTAAACACACACACAGATAGTTTGTTTTTTTTTTTGTCAAAAATATAAAAAAAATCCTTTTTAACAAATCAAAGCTTATCTAAGGGGAAGAACTCTGCATTTACAACAAGAATTAAGAAGTTATGTCCATTATTAGATGTCAAACAAAATAGGTTAATTGCCAATTATAAATTGACTAAGTGGCTAATTTTAATAATTAATTCATGCCAATGAATAATGATGCAAAGTTTCAACTTGAGAATGAGTGTGGGAGAAATAACCTCTACAAACTTTCTACCAGACGGACAGACGGACAGAGTGGTTTGATAAAAACTTTGTAACAATAATAATATTTATAAAAAAGAGAAACATTAGCACAAGGACATGCAGCTAGACTCTCTCGCAGCTAGTAGACAGACAGTAGTCTAAACAAATGTAGATGTAGAGAGTAGCACACCATACCAGGTTGACAGAGGCCAGCACTAGGCGTTGACATGAGATGAGTGACTAAACGTACCAGCGACATGGCACTGTTTGTCTTGTATGGGGGGGGGGGTGTGCTCCAATACATTTTAGTGTTTCAGGATACGTCAGTCTCACGAAATCTTGTGCATGAGAATGAATACGTTTTAATTCTAATACTACTACTAACATTCATATTATTATATTTTGATAAATTTATGATATTTTGATTATTTGACAGAGTGCTGTTCTGCTACAGACCTACCATATTATGGGGAAATTTCTAAGTTGACATTCTTAAGAGGAGAGAACAATGGGGTTTATTTCCCTTTAATGCTATGCAGGGGTTCTCAACCTGTGGATCGCGGCCCCCATTGGGGGTCGATTGACGATTTGAAAGGGGTCGCCTAAGAACATCTAAAATTCAGATTTTTATTGTCTATTCTTCTATTGCTGTATGGGGGGGATCGCGTCAAAGTGGGAAAATTGTAAAAAGAGATCACCTAGCAAAAACGGTTGAGAACCGCTGCTTTAATGACTATCATAGCAGCTCCAGAGAGTTGCAAACATGTTTTATAGTAATGAATTTTGTTTCTCTTTAGCAAAACTTGACCAAGGCTGTGCCAGAGAAGGAATACCCGTTTGTTTCTAACCCAAAAAACAAAATAATAATAAAGAAATTATGTGAAGCTAGAGATAAGCCGATTATGGAAGTTGTCTAAAATAACAATATACCCTGTAGTTATATCAACCTAAGGAAAAATGACAACTGATCTCACACTGGCTCACAGATACTTTCATTCCCCTAAACATTTCTAGTTGTCCGTCAGCGTGACACTGCTGCAGACCTGCCCCAGCGGTCACTGTTGAAGTGACTACAATGAATTTTGTTTCTCTCTAACGAAGCGCCAAAGAATGACTATTAGCTCGTTTCTAACATAATAATATCTCTTTAGAAGAAGTATGCTGATACTAAGCGACATCTAGATCGAGAAATGTCGAATCAGAAAGAGAGAGAGAGAGAGAGAGAGAGAGAGAGAGAGAGAGAGAGAGAGA
>JADKLZ010064153.1:0-23070 GCA_021533235.1 Biomphalaria straminea | reverse complement strand
GATAAAGTGTTAGCTGCTTTTGAAGAGAATATCATAGGTTCGTTTCCTCAGGGAAAACAAAAGAAAATACAAACAGACAATGGTAAATTGCTTACCGCTACATTGAATGTAATCTTTAGGAATGGAACAGGACTCACTGGAAATGAAATTAGGTAGAGACATCAACTCGGTATCTGGCTCTGTGGAGGCTATAGTGTCAGCTCTGGGCTCTGTGGAGGCTGTAGTGTCTGCTCTGGTCTCTGTGATAAGTGTCTGCTGAGAATTGTGAGGCGTAGGATTCGTAGCTGACAGTAGATCACACTGTGAGTCAGGGTTGGAAGCTAATTGTAAAGCCGGCTGTGTACCTGAGCTAGCAGCTAATTGTAAAGCCATTTGTAAACTGTTCTGCTCCTTTGTATATACTATATGCTAAATTAGTGAAATGCAATCTTTTATATTTTATAAAGGTTGAAGAGATAGTTTATAAGGAAATGTATTCACCAATAAAAAAAATTTGCACCCTTAGACACAATATGGACATAGACACAGTGTAGACATAGACACAGTGTAGACATAGACTCAGTGTAGACATAGACACAGTATAGACATAGACTCAGTGTAGACATAGACACAGTATAGACATAGACAAAGTGTAGACATAGCACAATATAGACACAATAAACGCATTATTTTCCATGTAGGGTGTGTATCTCAAAAAGATAAAACACTAAGCTGTTAGACAGGAAATAGAAATGTAAACAAATAAAGAGATACAGATCAAAACACATAACACATAGTAGCACTATCCACATGTATCACATACACACACAGACTGATTATTTGCTTGACATACAGACTCAGACTGAGATTTCTTGAAATCATGTCAAATTCTTTTGCACTTAGTGATCACCTCATTAAATGGTCATCTTTGAGAATCACTGCTATGTGGTCAAGCGCTTGACCATCGAATTGAATTATCTAGGGTTCCCGGTGTAAAGACTGGGATTTTGAATTTCAGGTTTTTTTAGGGGGAGGAGTAAAGGCTGTTAGTCTTTGTGCTTGGCCACAAGACATCCTCGTTGACGTCAGTCGAAGAAAAATATAACCTTAAAGGGTAGACCTGAGATATATATATATATATATACATATATATATATATATTCATTTCGAAATCTAACGATATTATTTGTAAACTATTAGATATTTTTTTCAACGCTTATATTAACTCACTCTGTCTATCTTCCATACCCAACACCTCATATTAAGCTGAACTTTTTGCTCAATGAATTCCTTCTGTATGCCAACACAAGAATCAGTAAAAACAAAAACAATGAGTTGTAATAAACTTTTGGTAAATAATTATTTTTGGTTGGCATGTCGAACTAGTGAAAGACATTTTACTTGACTGATAAAGTGGTATAAGTGGAATTAGTCCCCTCTAGTGTTTGTTATATATGTAAATAACTATAACTAACTATAATAAACAGTTTTTAATGACAGCACTCCTGGCGCAGTGGTTGGCTTGAGGAGGCAGAGCAGACTACTCCACGAGTTTGGATCTTAGGGACTCAATCTTTTTTTAAATACAGAGGATCACAGCATATTGAGAAAGCTAGCATCATTAAATAGCGCTAAACATAACTAATTGGTACAACTATTTCTAATCGCATAGATTTGTTAGTGCTAGTCTAGATGTGTAACAAATTTAAGTATATGACTGGTCTAAACTAATTTATACAACTACACCTTGTATAAGCTTTTTCTTTTTAAGAATTTTTTTTTTATTTGTTTAGGTTATGATCATTGCACATTGGTGGCACAAATAAAACAATTGATTTAATATTCTTTAAAAAACTAACGCTACTTACGTTCGCTGATTTAAAAAATGTTAAACACATTAATGTTTCATGATATAGACTTCCAGACACAGTGTGAGGCAACTTAAAATGTACAAGGAAATTGTTTCTAATTTGGTCTCTGATGAATTATGTAGATTTTTTTCTTTCGGTAGACTATGTGTAATCAAACATATACCGTTGGAGGCATGGGCGCCCGCAGGGGGGTGCAAGGGGGTGCACTTGCACCCCCCTGGATTCTGAGTAGCCAAATTCTAGCCATTTTTTCGCACCATCAAATCAATTAATTTTTAAGTAGCAACTGAACAAGTAGTGCTTCCACTGGTTAATGTAGTAGTAGAAATAAGTAGATAAACCTAGGCGTATGGGATGGATGGCCAACCATGTATGTGCGCGCCTCTAAATTCCAAGAAACATTATAGATATTTTTTTAAATAATGAATACATCTTTCAGATCAATTATTTGTTTATTTAGCTAAGGTCTAGAAATTATTTTTTTTTTGCCAATTATCTTTCGATGTGATAAATGCTATATAGTTGCGGTCGGTGACAGCGCTCGATAAAACAGCGGGTTAAACACGTGCACCAGTTTACAATAGAAAAGATACAAGAAAGTTCTTCACATGTCGTCATACGAGTCAAAATGTTGATTTTGTATCAACGGAGTACTGGCAGCAAGAGCCCAAAAACTACAAGCTGCACCATCACGAATTAACTGCATTTGCTTGGCATTTTAGTGATGAAACTGCAGATATCTCAGGCACTGAGGAGATGTCTTTGAGTGTTCTGTTTGTTGATTGCGATTGTATTCGACTTCATTAGTTTAGTTCCTGTTGTTCAGAGAGACATGCTACATGTGTTTAACGTCATTGTACAGTCTAGACATGGACAAACTACTCGGTCAAGGCTGCCCCGTGATGGCTAGAAATCTTCTTCCGTATCAGTCCCTAGAAATAGCGTTGGTGCTTAATTTACCTCTTTGTGTTAGACACAATGAACTGAAAATACGAATCTATTCAAGCTTAAAGTCTCAACTTAGAGATCTTTGACTGTTTGGTGGATCTTAAAATAACGACTGCAAGTGAACCAGATAAACTGCACATGTTTAGTAAATGTCTCCTCCTCTTGTGTTTCTAATTTGTCTTTTCATTGTCATCTTCTTCGTTCTCATTGTTATGTTGGAGCAGTGATGCTCAACCTCTCTCGGGCGGCGGGCCATTTTAATGTCCGACACTCGTGTCGCGGGCCACATGAAGAAAGAGGGGAATTATAAAAAAAATTTTTTATTAGAAATTGGTGAATCTAGCATTTACATTAATTCATGAGAAGTTTATCCTAAACTACTTTTAAATATCCGGCTGCTTAGTTGAGAGCCAAGTTGACGAATTGAATCTAGAATTCTAGATTTTTATGTATGAGACTATACGATTAGGACCCTACGTCCCTGGAAAAGTTTGTTCCCACTAATAAGTGCTTGTAATTATTGTGATAATTCCATAACACTTGTATTCGGAGATTTAGAAAAGTTTATCCAAGAAACAGGGAGTAGAAATCAATAGTCTGCATCACACCATCACTTGAAATTTATCAAGCAAAGATGTCTTGTTTGTAAGTCTATCAGTCTCAATAGTAGCTATGTCTGTGCACTTCACACATTGGCCTAAGATGGATTTTAGAGACGATGAATATTGTTCAATCGGAACACGATCATCAGACATGGTCCAGACAACATTTTGCCACATAGATATTGTTGGGGAATAATTCAACGAGATTTGATTTTAAAAAAAGCTATTGCTGTCAACAATAGTTGTCACTCCCACTAATTTCTCCAAAGGAAAACGATTCTCTGTGATGGTTAAAACTTTTTGCCAGTGCTTCGCCACTGGCGATCCCATGCATGTTCCAAATAGCTACTACTTTTTTTTTATTTCAAAACTTATGTTTCTATAGCGAATAAATGCCAAGATTTTGAGTGGTATCAGATATGTCGGTACACTCGTCAGCGTGGTCGAGATGCTTGAACTTAGCTTGGCTTGGTTACCTTAGAAGGGGGCTCGAGGTTCGACACCAGACTCGGGCAGAGTTTTGTTTACTGAGCGTCTAAAGGCAGAACGTAAAACAAACCCTTCCCCCCACAGGTCCACAAATGAGATTGGACCAAAGCGCTCTGAGCATGAAAGTAGCGCTATATAAAAGCCATAATAATATAATAATAAATAGCCTACAGCCGACTCATTTTCTTTTATACTCTCATCAATTCTCCACTCTATGTGTAATCTAACAATCGCATCTCAAACCCAGGATGCCGCCTTATTTGTTTACTTTTTTGATTTCATAAAGCTGTTTAATGTTATGTTCTTTAAAGAGAGACACTCTAGTTATAAAACAAATATGTTGGCCCGCGGGCCGTATTTTGATCATCACTGCCTTAACAGAATATTTTTCAACATTCTAATTTTTTTGCACTTTTTCACAATGCTTTGGCGGGCCGGATAGAAGCACGTCGCGGGCCGGATTTGGCCCGCGGGCCGTAGTTTGGGCATCGCTGTGTTGGAGGGTTCAGATGACTTGATCAATATATGAGATGAACTGCGAAGTGGTTTCCAAATCAGGGAGCTCTCCATATAGTTTTCTTTCTATTTGGGTGTTTTGGGGCCAGTGTCTTATATGGACTCTTGGTAAAGAGCGCAGTCTTGGAGTACGTGGTCGGCATTCTCTGATGACACTTAACATGGGCAGATGTCACTGGTTCCAATTTTGAGCTTCCGGTACATGTGTTGTCGCATTCTGTTGTGTCCGGTCCTAAGTCGAAAGATTAGACGTTGATCTTGTCGGGATAGCTTATAGTAAGCATCATCTTTCAGTGATTTGGATGTGAGCTCGTCTATTTCTCATTTATTTTATTTACAATTAATTTCTTCATTTCTTCCGGGTAGAATGAAGAGTGTATTTGTGAGTTAGTTCTTCCACTCTTGGCGAGTGTGTCAGCCTTCTCATTTCCTTCTAGCTGGTACCCAACAGTTTTTTTTTGCTGTTGTTGTTGAGCTTTGTAAGTGCTGTTCTGAGCTTTTTAATATAATAGAAATCAGAGTTTTGCAAGCTTTGGAGGGTTGTTTTCGCATCGGTTAGTAAGACAATCTGACTGTGGGGGGAACTTGGATGATTTGCTAGCATCTAGTGTTAGTGTTTCCCTTTCTGCTCTGTGGCTGTCAGGGAGCTCTCCAGTTGCAATATATTTTTCTAGTTTTTCTCCATCTGGCCATTCGATGAGAATTCCAACTCCTCCATTTGTGGTGGCTTTATGGGAAGATCCATCGGTGTAAACGTAGATCCACTGATTGCTAGGATAATTGGTTTGAAGAAAACAATTCACTATTTCCTTGAGCTCTGTTGGTCTGTGGTCAGATTTTCTTTTTATGTTTTTATTATGTTTTCAATATGGTTCTTTATAATAGGAAGAGGGCTTTCGTCCCAGGGTGGAGATTCATTATGGTGTATCGAGGATTCCAGAGTTATTTATCATTGTCGTCAATTATTCATCTGTTCTTGACAAAGTTGCAGTCTTTCCAACTTAACTTAGTGGCCGCTCAACAGCAGCTCAGCAGTAACATTGATGGCATAATAAAAATCATCGTGACCATCCCGAGGAACACGCCAGAGATGTTATCTTGAGGAAGGAGAGACTACTGGCAGAAAAACATGATATTGAATATTGAGTTGTTACCGCCGAGAAAAAAAACTTTTGGATTTTGGGAGTTATTACAGAATACGGATTTCCAATACATATCTTAATTCTTAAGTTTCTTCATTACTTCTGGGGGGGGGGGGGGGTCAGCCGAGTTGGGGGGGGGGGGTGATCGCCCCTACCGTCCCCGTCCCCCTGGATCCGCCAATGCTTGCACCCCCCTGCAAAAAATCCTGCGGGCGCCCATGGTTGGAGGATAGTTTAATGTAACCAGATCTCCGTACATATTTGCAAATACAAATATAAGATATTTCTTTAGACTATTAATAGTAGATAAACAGAAAAGATTCAGGATCTACACTTCAATTATAAAAGGCAAACCAAGGATGACACATACGAAATATTCCACTTGAGAGAAGTGGGCCCAATTTCGGATTCTGGATAAACTGGGTTTTGGGAATTTTCAAAGAATAGAATATTGTAATTCATTTGAAACTAATCGACGGGCGTGAATGTTGAAGAAAGACTTATACATAGGTCTAAATATTCGTAAGAAAATCTCGAAAAAAAGGCGATGCTGTAACTTGTGTTTAATCTGATGGTCTATTCTCAAGAAGGGGCCACAGATAGCTAAGAGAGGAACACTTCAGATTTATAAATCAATCTTAAAACCATTCTTGCTCGGAAAATATACAAAGTTTACGATCTTTTTTTTTTCGTTCTTTCATTTTTCGATAAAGTTCCTTGTCATCAGATTAAGTTTGAAGCTAATTGGAAAGTTAAGGGTAGGCTAAATTGTCTTCATTTTGAAATCCTCATTCTGTCTTGAAAATTCTGATTAAAAAATTTCTTATAAAATATACAGACAAAACAACTGCTACATGAGTTAATTGGATAGACCAAAAATGTGAATTCATTTAATAAGTAAAACTGTTTTCCTACGAAATAAGACATACTTGCGAATACTGAGGTGGCCCCGTGTGTCACAGCAAAGATGAAACATGTTAGGATCAAGGTTTGTGTCGTCCTCAACCACCTGACGTGTTGGCTTCGCGGCGAGGTTAATTTCCGTTTTTTGGTCAAAGTGAGTTGAACTTTGACCCAAATAATGGAGCATCCTAGAGTTATAACTGCTATGTTGAGTAAAGAAAAGGTACTGCTAATAACGTATAGACTTACGATGCTCGGTATATGAGTATGTTTTGAGACAGGGATCCTTAAAGCCAGCAACATGACTGTATTTTTAAGTTTCACTTTCACTAGAACTGAAAATGAATTAGCATGCAGTACCCATGGTAAACACACCAAATATGAACAGATAACTACAATCTTTGCTCTTCTTGCAGTAATTAAAGTTTTAAAGGTCGTTGGTCTATATATAGCTAAAAGTCTTTCCCCTGTAATTAGAAATGGTATAATCGTGCTGGTTATCTGTCCCCAGTGTCCGATATTGGAAATGACCAGGTCACACGTTAAAAGGAAGTAGTCCAGGGCTTTGAAATATTGGAACGACCAATTAGGGGGAAAGTCTTTATTATTAGATCCAAGGGCACTAATCACTTCCACGAAGTTCATCCCTGAGACCAAGTATAAACTGTCCGCTACGACCAGCCCAAACAAGAATATGTTTGATTGCTTGTGAAGTCCGTTACGTGTAAGAAGTGTCAAGCTGACCATGTTGGCTGAGAATCCCAACAAGCATACGGCAGGTCGGACGTAGCACCTTAATATGGTGAGTACTTGGTACAAGTTCGAGTCCACGACCCTATCACACATGTGGTAAACAAAAGGTGACGGAGTACTTGGTATCAATGTTGAGACAAGAACTCTAGTGCTGTTCCACTGGTTCATTTTTATTTATGTTTTAAATACTTGCACATTGAAGAGAGTTAAGAGACTGGACTGGTTGAACTCACAGGATTGATTGAACTCACAGGATTGGTTTAACTCACAGGACTGATTGAAGTCACAGGATTGGTTGAACTCACAGGATTGGTTGAACTCACAGGATTGGTTGAAGTCACAGGATTGGTTAAACCAACAGGATTGGTTGAACATGCAGGACTGGTTGAACTCACACGATTGGTTGAACTCACAGGATTGGTTAAACCAACACGATTGTTTGAACTCACAGGATTAGTTAAACCCGCAGGATTGGTTGAACATACCCTTTGTTTAGCGTTTTATATTTTTTATAAAGAAAATGACGGAAAGTGAAAAGACATTGACCTCAGGTTTCGAAGAAAAGCGGGTCAAATGAGAAATATAGCTTGTTCCTCTACCACCAAAGATAAGTGCACCTCACCTGTGCTGTATGTGGACATGAATGTCTCTCCAGATTAGGGAGTATTGTACGAGTTAAATCATAGAGTTGTTCTACGACTGAAGGAGGCCAAACATTTTAGCAGTCGGGGCATTTCGAGGTCGAGTTGAATCTAAAAGTTAGTAAAACAAAAAAAAATAATTTATTAATTTTCTGTGAACTAATTAATGTGCTATTGAACAGTCCACAGCAGCCCTTTCTAAACTTAAATTAATATGGAAAGACAAAGGCTTAGCTCTCGGCACCGAAATCAGACTGATGCGCTCCCTGGTCAAGGCTACATTTCTAAATGTTTGTGAGTCTTGGACGCTGACTGCAGAGCTAGAGAGGAGGATCCTAGCTATGGAATTGAGATGCTACAGAAGGATCCTAGGCATCACATTTAAAAACCACATCACAAACCAAGAGATTAGAGACAGGGTCACTGCAGCGATCGGACCCCATGATGACCTGCTAATTACTGTAAAAAAACGCAAGATTAAAATCTATGGCCATATAACAAGAATTTTCGGGGCTTGCAAAGACCTTCCTCCAGAGAACAGTACCAGGAAAAAGAAGAAGAGGCAGACAGAGAAAGCAGTGGGAAGACAATATAATAGAACGGACGGGACTACCATTGAAAGAAGTTCTAAACATTGCAAAGGATAGATGGAGAAAGATGGTCTACACGTCTACAGGTCCACAGCCACAGACTAAGGGATAGGTAACAGGTACTAATTAAAGACCTAATGTCATTCTTATTATTTTGCCCTCTCTCCTCCCTCTCTCTCTCTCTCTCTCTCTCTCTCTCTGTATATTTCTAAATGTTTGTTAATGGGTCACTTTGTTGAAGGACTAGGGACAACAAAATACCTCACACCCTTGTATCAGGGTAAAAGGAGTTCCAGACGCTTAAAAAGACCGGCCTCTTGATCACGTGACATTAAAATTCAACATTCTATAGGACATAATGAAAGGAAATACAATTAGACGTTTTTAACATTAAGTAGCCCTTTATTGGCGTTGTGATCTTACAAACTGGCATGCAATAAACATACTTTTTAAACTGTTATTAATTGTTGGCCAGTGTTTTGTAACGTTGTAGACAAAAAAAAATACATTTTAAAAAGAAAAAGATTGCTCAATTGCAGCATTATCTAGATCTATTTCAATTCTTAAAATGCTGAAAAATTTTTCTATCTTGACAATAACTTTAGCATTAGTGAAAACGTAGAATCTGATCAAGGAACATGGAGTTACTTCCCTCTTTTTATTATTGTAAAATCAAATTGTATAATTATTATTTTTTTGTCTCCAAGTATGCATAAGCATGTTAACCTTTAATTTATCGGTTACATTTTTTTTAGAAATTCCTTTACATGTTGTTCCTTTCGCATTGCATCACAATATAGATGTCATAATATTTGTTTACATTATTTGCAGCATACCAGCGTAACAAAGAGGACACTCTAATTAAAACTGTTCGATCTTCAAAAAAAAAAATTCAAATAAAATTA
This sequence comes from Biomphalaria straminea, assembly GCA_021533235.1. Taxonomy (NCBI): domain Eukaryota; kingdom Metazoa; phylum Mollusca; class Gastropoda; family Planorbidae; genus Biomphalaria; species Biomphalaria straminea. The sequence goes on along the minus strand of JADKLZ010064153.1, from coordinate 13,731 downwards.
TCTACGTCTGCTAGAAAACAATAAATACAAACTATGTCTATGTTAACATCGTAATAATTTTTTTTTATTTATAATTTTGAAAGTCGTGATATAAAGTAATAATAGACGTTTTATGTGTAATATACAATTTTTGTTAGACTATAAATATTAATATAATGGCTGACAGTGAACGGGAATCGTAAAGTTTTGAACACTTTGTTATCGTCAGGTTGAAATGTTCAGAAAAAAAAAGCCTGTTCAGATTTTCTTGACATTTCCTGCAGAGACCTTTAAAGATTTAGATATCGGCAAACAAATTTGATTCCGCAAAGCCAATGATCGGACGGAGTTAACATTTTGAATGCACTGAATTCTTCATTTCAATGCCAACAGTAAAACACAATTTAAAATGCAAATAGAGTAAACCAATTTTGTTATTCAAAATATTAAAACACATACACCCACAACATTGACGTACACATTTCAATATATACCTCGGAAACAGGAAAAGCTTAATTACGTATTAATCTTTAGACTCGAAGACAAGCCTTGTTATTATTATTATTATTATTATTATTTTAGAAAAGAACAAGTGTTCATTCTATGGCGCAGCCAGGGTCGAGTTTTATTAAAGGGAGACAAAATTCATCGTATTCCCTTTATCAGTTTCCACTGAGGAATTTTATTATTATTATTATTATTATTTCTATACGATAGTTAGTAAATCTTATTTTTGTCATTCTCTTTCTTACCCCCTCTCTCTCTCTCTCTTTCTCTCTCTTTCACATACACACACACACTGCTACTGCCCTTTTCTTTTTATTATTTTCCCTTGGAAGCCATTATTTCTCTTTGTTGATGCTTCACATAAGCATGTATAAATGTGGCCCAAGATCATATATAAATATAGCCCAAGATCATGTGTAAATGTGGCCCATGATCATGTAAAAAATGTGGCCCAATATCCGTTTGGTCTGATTTCTGTAACACCCATCACTATGGTCACAAATGGTTACACGGGATCACAGCGGTACCTTAAGAAATAGACTTCTCTTTTGGACCAATGATATTAAGAATATACAAAAACTATTTTTAAAAATACGCTATATAAAAAATAAACAGGCGCACAAAAAATGTGTTAATCACTAACTATTATTTTGTTGGTTTAAAGTTCCCGGTCGGAACTTGCTCTTCATGGTGGCAGACGATGTAGTACTCTTCTGTTTCTATATCCGCCTGCTCTTTGCCCATGTCATATCGTTCTTCTTCGTTCTCATGTTGCATGTTCAAAGATTCAGATCAGTAATCCTGTACCTGAGATGAACCGCGCAGTGGTCTCTAGATCAGGCAGTTTCGTCTTTGTCCTGGTGCACGGCTTGGCTAGCCTTACTGCCAACCTGTCACTTTTTTACGCTGGCCGCTGTACGTACAGTTTAGCTTTTCATCTATAGGAAGGTTTGGGGGCTAGAGTCTTGTTCTGTCCTTTGAAGGACTTGGTCAGCTTTCTTTGGTGTTGCTCGTTAAGGGCAGGTTTTAGATTTCGATCATATGTTGTCTCATTCTGTTGTGTCCGGTTCTGAGTTGAAAAGTAAGCCTTGGTCATGTCGAGATAGCTTATAATAGGCGTCCTTTTTCTAATCATTGGGATGTGAGCTGGTCCAATTCTCATTTAATCTACACTCATTTTCACAATTTCTTCTAGGTAGAGAGGGAATTTCATTTTTTTTTTGTTCGTTCTTCCATCTTTGGCAAGTATCTCTGCTGGAATCCGTTAAAGAACAATTTCCTTGCTGTTAATTTTAAGATTTACAAGAGCTGTCTTGAGTTGATTGATACAGGAAGTAAGGCTTTGAAGAAATGTTTTGGCAACCACAAAACAATATTGGTAGTTCCCTGATGTTGTACATGGGTAGTTTATTAGTGTGGAAACTGCTAGTTCAAGTGCTTGCCTTTCTGATCTATAGCTGTCTGAGAGACTGTTACTTGCAATTGATTATTCCAATCTTTCTCCACTGGGCCATTCAATTAGTGTTCGTCAGCTTCTCCGCTTGTGTTGGGTTTGTGAGAAGATCCTATCAGACAGTGGTCAGGGTCTGAACTCTGGAAGTCAAATTAAAAATAGTTTGAAAGTAAAATAAACACTCTGTTAAATGCAGGGTCGTTGGTTGGAGTTTTTAGCATGTTTTAAAAAATATTTTTAAAATGCTTTAAAATACTTTAAAAATTGTATGAATACCAAAACAAAGTCGCAAACCAAAACACATTGATATAGGAGAAAATTATAAAGATATCAATATATTGATGTGCATGGTTACACCATTATAAGGTTGGTAATTTAAAGAATAAGTAAAATTGTCAGGAGTTTATTTGGTCGAGTCATTAAACATGCGATGGTACCTTAAAACACAAAATATTGAGATTAAGATCGGTAACTCTATTCTTAAACGCTTCCAAGCACATGACAATATCTTGAGAGTTAAATAAATGTGTTTGAATTCAATTTATTTCTAACGATAAAGTCTTCACACACCATCAGAACAAGTCTGCGACATGACTAGAAAAAAAAAATTTAAATTTCATATTAGCCTGTGTGTTAATCGAGTTCGGTAATCAATGGTCACTATATTTCCATTATTTTTATTGTGTGCTCTCCCCTTATTGTGACTTCATGTTAAGGATACATTGTGCTTGAATTCATAGCATTTTAATATCACTCTTGGTGCTTTAGTTACTATTTCTATCAGTAATTATTTTTCCACTTTCTTACGGAATTCTTCATTTCGCTTATCACTATTTCAATCCCCTATTATGATCAAGTTTGAAATACTTTTTCGTTTGTTATCAGGAAATGTTTTTGTTGGTAATAGAATTAAAGTGGAATGCATGCTCTTTTTATAGAACACTAAGTAAAGTTTATACAATTAAATATTAATTTAATGAGGTCAAATCAACGATGATATCGTCAGCTCGGGTAGAAAGATTTTGGTTGGATCAACGCCTAATTTCAACTGTGAATAGTTGTTTCTTGTTTTAACGGATGGACCTGGTCATAGACCAGCAGATGAGATGGACAACTCAACAAAGCTTGTGGATAGTTCTGTAAAAGCTGTGTCCACTCCACCATGTCTAGCTCTATTCGTTGTATGTCAGGGCATTGTCCATTTGGACAACGCTTTACACTACACGATATCTTATATCCTGTTGTGTTACGTTCGACCAGCTGTGTGCTTTTTAGGATTTATAGCCAACATGATGAGTCTAGCCATACTTAGAAGAAACGGTCTCTATAAGCAATCCAACATCCTTCTGTTTGGACTCGTCATAGCTGACAGTGCATATCTTGTTTCCGGAATGAATTTTGCCATGATTATAAGTTACTTCGGACCAAACAAACTATACCCTACTCTCTGTAGTTATCAGTACGATGAGGTGCTAGACTACTTTCTACAAATTTCAAATATTTTAATCAACTTTATTGGCACCTGGGGTCATTTCGCAGGCACAACGATTCCAGTTCTTATTACCCTGGAAAGACTTCTGGCCCTGTTTAAGCCAATAAATTTTAAAGCCTTAGTTACAGCCAATAAGACCACAGCCTTAGTTATCTGTTCGTTTGTCATTTGGTTGCCATGGATATTTCTTACATTCAGTTCTACAGTCATATACAAAGTAAAACTGACATCCACTGTCACCTATATGCTGACATTAGCTCAAAAGTCAGAATTAATTTCTTACGTGTCTGTGATAGATAAATACTTCATACGAAACGTTGTCTCGTTTATCACCCTCGCCTTCATCACTTTCGGTTGCCTCGCTATATGGATGAAGATGAAGCTGACGTTGAAACAAAGACGTAAAATTGCGTCCTCCCGTAATAACAGTTCTTGGTCCCCCAGGACGACTCGTACGCTAGTTCTCACCTGTTTCGTCTTTGTCCTGGTGCACGGCTTGGCCAGCCTTACTGCCAACCTGTCACTTTTTTACGCTGGCCGCTGTGCGTACAGCCTTCATTTTTTTCTAAACGAGACCGGACTTTTCATCTATCCGATCAACGCCTCCAGTAGTTTATTTATATATGTTTTATCCAACAAAAAACTCTACCAAGACTTGAGATTGATATTACGGATTTAAAAGTGAAAAATGTGGAATAAATTTAAGAAAGATAAAAACATTGAAAAACTGAATCTGAAACATTTTCCACATTCATTTTGAATTTAGATCTATGTTTTTTTGAAATTGTCCAGGCGGATAAATGATTTTAACCAATAATTATAAAAGTGTATATATTACTACTATGCTTACGCCATTTGTAAGATAAATTATTATTGTGAAGCTTGATTAAAAGTCCGTTACAAAATCGGGTGTGAGAAGAAAAATAAAGAACATTTGACACTTGTATCAAAAGAAATACTTTAAGAAAGTCATGTTATTGAAAGAGAAATGAATTGGAGATTCCCTAAGTGACGTGGTTACTAAAAAAAAACAAGACAATGTATATGGGGTGCAGTGGATGACCCGTGTGCTCTACAAGTCCCACAGTGCTCCATAACGCTCCACGGCGTTTGCTAGGTGACGCCTGATGGCCCTGGTAGTCCGATTTCGACTTGAGCGCCATACAGCCGCAACTAGACTTTACATGCTGGTGGTGGACAGAAACCATAGTTTCGCCAGAAACTAGCTCTGGCTAACCCTCACCTGGTTTTGCCCGTCAGTCGAGACGGTTTGCCGGGGTGTGGCCGTTGCCGCATGCAGACAACTGCTTGGAGCCACAGGTGAGAGCTGGGCTCTGAGTGGAGACGAAGGTCAATGAGCTGCTCAAGGCGCCCGACTACCCAGAGCTACTACTCCTCCTACGGAACCCCATACAGGACAATGAAAACGAAAGTAAACACGGAAGTCTTGGGCAGTTTTAGTTTCTGATGTAGATATTTCGATAATACGAGATGCCACAGTTTCTTTCGTTACGTATTAAACCTCTTGTTCGGCATCGTTCATCAACTTGTTGTTCTTTCGCCTGTTTTATTTCGTTATTCGAGTGTTACCTCCCTTGAGACCTATCTGCATAAGACACATCTTGGAGGCGCCTAACAAGATAAATTATCAAATCTGAAAATAAAGAACATTTTGTGTTAGGGCAGTGGTTCCCAAATTGTTGTTCCGCGTTAAAGAAACAGGTGGGGAACCACTGTTCTAGGGCATGAAATGTGAACTTTTAGAGAGTGGACATTAGGTTGGCAGATAATGATCTAGTTATTTAATATTAAAGCAATGTGAAGCAATGTACTAGATTTAAGAAAATTTAATCCTAAATGTTAACCACAGTAGTCAGCTATTTGTTTACTTCGAAATTTAGCCTGGGAATATATTTTCTGAAGCAGTTCAGGACATCGAAGGTTGTAAGACAAATAAAATATATAAACAAAAAAAAAACAGAGCTTATCTAAAGGGAAAGAACTCCGTCTTTAAAACTATATCTACCAATATTGTATAAGCTATGTCCCTTATTCCATATCAAACAAACACAAATAATTACCAATACTTAATTCATTAATAAAGTATTTTGTTTATTGATTCATGTTTTGTTAGGAACAATAGATAATGGTTTAAAGTATCAACTTGATCGGAGAACTCGTAAGGAAGAAAACGCGTTAACAATTATTTAAGGGGACAGAACCCAATAAAATCTAGCCACATCTGTGAATACTGAAAGAATAGTCTCCCGTGTTGCTATTACAGAAAATAACAAACTACCAGTTATTGATTGTCAAATCGGTTAATTTTCTCTTATTGATTCGTGTCTCGTCTATGTCAATGAAAAATCGTGCTAGGTTTCAGCTTGATCCGAGAATAACGGGAAAAAATAACGTGTGCACACTTTTTACCAGACAGACAGACAGACAGTTGATATAATTTTATAAGCTTTGTAAACTAGCAGATAAAATACGATACCATATTTCATAGTCGAAGTTGTCTACTGTAGTTATAATCAATCACGCGGCTCAAACTATTGCACAATTATTATTTATGTAAAGGTAAACGTTTTGTGGTCCATCTCAGATTTCGTGACGAGAAAAGTAAAGTTCCTTTCAGACCTATTGGTCAGATGATGAAAAAGCCATCTTTTTTCTGTGGCTCCTGGTTAACGATGGTGTTATGTGGTCAGCACAATGACCAACCGCCTTTACTTTTCCCAACTATAGTCAGGTACCCATTAGAGTTAGGTTGACTCAGAGACGCCCTAAAAATTCCGAAATTAAAATACTAGTCTTCACCAAGATTCGAAACCGAAATCCTCGGTTAGGGAGCCAAGTGTTTTCCCACTCAGCCACTTCTGAACTTTGAAGAAGGGAGAACAAGCAAGGGGACGTAAGGCGTGTATTTTTACAAAGCTTATATCAAGTCTGTCTGTTTGTCTGTCTGTCTGGTAAACGTTTGTAAACGTTATTTCTAAAACACTTATTCTTGGATATAGTTGAAACTTTGCACAATTATTTACTGGCAAAGACAAGACATGAATCGATTTTAAAAAATAATAAATTAGTCAATAATTATTAGTAATTAATTATTTTGTTTGATCTCGAATAAGGGAAATTAACTTCTAGATTATCAAAATATATATATAGTTGTAAGTGTGAAGTTTTTTCCTTTAAATAAGCTTTGTTTTCGGATTAAACACCAATGTGTTAGCTTGTTGGAGATTTTTTTTTTTTTTTAATTTATGATTTCAATTGTGCTTCTCCAAACATCTTCTGTCAGGTTTGCATATCTGTGTATATTTGTAAATAAAAAGGAAGTCTGCTCTTTTTTTGTTCAAATCCTACATTAGTTTTACTAAATGTTTGGCGTAACAAACCAAAGACGTATCAGCAACTGGCGTAAAAAAAAAAAAACTAATGCAGCTTGGTTTCAACCATCCCGTATACAAGCTGCATTAGTTGTTTTCCTGCAAGAAAAAAAAATAGACGAATGGTAAAACTATGTCAATTCATGTCTTTGAATTGCACTTCATTCAGTACTAAATTTACGTATGTGCTGCCAATTTGGTCTTTTTTTATATAACACATTTTGAATGCTTACAGCATGCTCAGTGCGCCATGGTGTAATGGCGTGTGTATGTGTGTTTCCTGTGTGATGATGAGGCAAGGTTAGGCGATTGGTTGGTCGCTGTGCAGTTTAGAATGATGAAATATGAGCTGATATGTCCTAATTTATATTAAGTACGGCAGACGATCCAGAGACATGCAAGAAAAAATGACGTGTTTTTGTTGTTAGATTTTTTTAAATATCAGTTTATTTCATAACGATTAGATCTATATCTCATCTCAATTTAAATCTGTTGTGTATTTTAATAAAAGTTATTTAAGTTTTTGTTCAAAGAGAAATTAGTTCATGTTATTTAACTCTTTGATACCGAAATTATTTTCCACGTTTGGACGGAATTTATAGCTTTATATCTAGATAGAAACAACGATGTGAGCGTCGTTGCGGGGTCAAAGAGTTAAAGTTTAGTTTAACTAGCTGTTTAGAGCTACAAGCTAATCCCACATGGTCCAATCTCTTTTGTAGACCTCTGGGAAGGGGCTGTGAGGTATGGGAGAAGGTTTCCAAGCTGCCTTTAGTTGCTCAACTCTGACGGAAGTCGAGCTCCCTTGTTAAGTTGTCAAGCCTTAGCCTTCTGGATTCAAACCTCAAAGCCACACATTATCTTTTAATGTCATTCCCAGATAGCACATCAAACAACCACCACTAGTTTCCACAACTAAAGGTAGGTACCCATTACAGATGGGTGAACTTTGGAGCGCCCTAAAAAATCCCAAAATTAAAAACCCAAGTCTTCAGTGAACCTTGAACCCAGAACCCCAGGTTAGAAATCATGCTATAACCAAATTAAATTTCACAAGAATTGCTCGCTTAAGAGTATAGGATAATTCAATAGTAGATATATATACATGTGTTTTCAAGTTACAGGAAGTTACTTCCTTTTTCCGGTCTATATTTATTTATGTCTATGCTATTTTGTGAATGAGATGTGCGGATTGGGTCCATTCACACCGTGGTGCGTACGCCATGGGATTTTCCCTATTTGCTTGCTTGTTGTTGCTTGCTTGCATGTTGTTGTTTGACCTCAGACTTAGAGGAATATATATATAGATAAAACCAAAAATCAATGTAAAAATCCACGTTGCTATCGTCAATTAGAAGGGATAAAGTTCTGGATTTGAAAAAATTTTTTTATTCGTCAGAATGTATACGAACAAGTTTGAAATCCAGATCATCATTGTCATTTAGCAATCCGCAAAATTGTTTTAACTCTTTCTCACCACAATTAATTTTCCACGTCCCAACAGAATTATTAATGTCTCTCCTTTTTATTTCACTATCCTGTTCTGATTACACTTCAATAACTTTTTGTTTGTTTGTTATCAGCAATTGTTATATTTTGTATAGAATTAACGAGAATTATATGTGTTTTTACACAACCAAATTAGAGTTTATAAAACCAAAATTTATTGTAACATCCACGTTGCTATGGTTTAGAGAGTAACACAATTCGTCATAATGTATATGAGCAAGTTGGATACCCAGGTCATCATTGTCATTTAGCAATCCGCAAAATTGTTTTAAGGTTTTGAAATAGTTTTTTATTTGTCAGAATACAGACGAACAAGTTGCTCGAAGCGTTAATGGGGTATATATAATACTTGATGTCACTAATGAAGAAGTACTGAATCCTCTGCAAGGAGTCTGTTATAGAGGCACAGATGGTGATCGTACCGTGAATGACAACAAAGATAAGGCAAGTCACCAAAAGAGTTCGGGTCGTTCTAGGCGACCAGGTCAGCTTGCTCTGTGACGTGGTCAGCCTCCTCCTCTGTTTTAAAGCGATGCTCATTTTGATGGATATAATGCAGCACCCTATCGTGACGGCAGCTAGCGTCACGAAGGAAACGCCGCTGTTAACGACATAGACGGTCATGATGGCGACAACGTTGGCGGCTGGTGAATTTTGAGGCACGAGTTCCATAAAAGTGATTTTGCTTGACATCTTTGCCGAAAGTAAACGAAGAAAAGATAGATCACACAGTATCCATGGTATCCAAACAATGAACGAAGAAATAACTGCTATTTTGGTTATTTTTGTCGTGACGACAGCTTTAAACGCCATTGGTCTAAAAATAGCCATAAGCCGCTCCAGAGTGATTAAAATTGGGATTAGGGTGCTTGCGTAAAAGCCTATGGATGCGGAAAATTTAAAGATTATTTGCGAAATTAATAGAAAATAGTCCAGAGTTTCGTCATATTGAAGACCGCAATAGGAAGGGTATAGTCTGTTCGGTCCGAACATTTGTATTATTGATGAATAATTCAAACCAAACAACAGATAAATACTATCGGCTAGGATCTGCCCGCAGAGAAGTATGTTCGGCTGTTTGTGCAGTCCGTTACGTCGAAGTATGGCGATGCACAACATATTCAAAGTAAACCCCAGCACGCAAATGGCTGGCCGGATGAAGCATTTGAACAGATACACAAACATGTACTGTTCAAAAGAGTCCATCTTGATCAAACAAATGTAGTAGGCAGGCGTTGCCAGTGTGGTGGAACGAGTTGTAGGGACACGGCCTAATGCTTGTGTTGAGTTGCTCATCTTCAGAGCTTTCAATATATGTAGAAACTGTAAAACTCGACTGAAAACAGAAATTTAAGATGTAAAATAGTTTTGTGTTTTTTTTCTAAACGCACAATAGTTGTAAGTAACAAATTCAGAATTTCTATAAATACCCCTTCTTCCCTAGTACAATCAGAGCATGGACTGGGTTGATTGAGTCAGCCAGGAAAACCAGTGTTTAGGGACACCCATCGGACGTAATCATCTTATTTGAAGTAACGTCTGTAGTTTATAAGCTGAAAGCATGCAGCAAATAGCAACGCAATAACGTCCCCTTAGCTGTTACAAAAGAGTATAGTGCCTCTTTCATCCCTTGCGATCTATACGTCAGATGATGTGAATGTAGGTTTCGAAGACCAACATCATCTGACCAGCACAACGACTTGCCGCCCTTAATTTCCCAACTAATGTCAGGTACCCCAAATTCAAAATCCCAGTTTTCACGTAGATTCGAACTTGACACCCATCGGTTCTGAACTGAAACGCTTTACCATTAACTCATTTTCTTCTGTTACATCTATGATCTCTGTGGCCAAATAACATAATCTGCTTGACTGCTTATTAAGGAGGCTAAAGTTCGACAAATGGACCTCATTCACCAATCGTAAAAAACTACATTTAGCCACGTGATAATATTTATAAAACAACGAAAAAAAACTGTCACGTGATAGCCATTGTGTATTGTGTAATTTGTATACAAGAGATAGAGAACCACTTGGCTAAACGTTGTTTGTTTACTATTGGTTGTTGAGGTCCATCGTGCCTGCTGAGCGGATACCCCACCCTAGTGGAACTTCCCAATCCCCTCTTGTCTGCAGATGTTATAAATGTAGCCTACTGAAATGTCAAGAAAAAGTCCAGCGGTTAAATGAGAATAAATTCCCTTTCCTAGGTCAACGGCTGAAAATGGCTTACGCTGGTATTAAGTGATAGCTACCTTGCCGTTTGCTATGCGCTCACAACTTGATAGTCCTGTGTTGGAACCCTGACCCCCCCCCCCCCGACGCTGTTTCCGGTCGTTCTGCGTGAGGTTTGTGCTAGGATAATCTTCCGTTCTGAAGGAACAGACGAAACATGTCAAACAAATCAAACAGTCATCGTCAGGACGATTGATCCCTATTCTCAAACATAGCCTGGTGCCTACCAGATTTCAAACCTTGATCTCCACTATTATTAGGTTCCGAGACCTTTTGACTGGTAATCGAAAGCAAAATATCCTTTGCAAGCACTAGGTATACGTCGCTAGTAACATCGTCTTTATGCTACACTGGGCAGGGCACGTATCCCGTATGGGAGACGAACGTATGCCAAAGGCAGTCTTTTTTTGGTTAGCTAAAAGGTGGTCGACGTAACAGAGGCGCCCCACGGAAACGCTTCAAAGACCAACTTAGGCGTCAACTTTCCTTGGCTGACATAGAGGAGAGCACCTGGCTGCATGCGGCGTCGGAACGAGACAGCTGGAGGTCACTCACAAAGGCCGCGGGATACACATTTGAGACCAAAAGAAAATCTGCCGCCGAGGACAAACGCAGACGACGAAAAGAAAATCTAAACCGACCACCTGCGGACAATGGTTTTGCTTGCCCTGGATGTGGCAAAATATGTAGGTCACAGCTGGGACTGCACAGCCACGGGAAACACTGTATTCCTCATTAATCTTCGGACTCGAAGACAAGCCTATTATTATTATACTCTATAGTAATTGGCTTTTAAAATATGATATTATCTTGACGTCTAAACGACACTATTATATTATTAATTTAAAAACGTACTAATGTTCATTCTCTGGCACTGCCATGGTTGAATTTGTTAAAGTGTATTGTGGTCACGCGAGAAATTGTTGGTGATGTGGCAGGTCTGCGGCATTTACTGCCTTTAAATGTTAGGAATGTTCAAGTCAACGAATATGTTTGTTAGGTCAGTTATCAGCATCCCTTCAATCATCCGAAGCTTACCTTCCCCAGAAAAGAGCTTCTTTCCTTCTGGCTGGGGCCTTCACCCCCCGCACCGTTGAATGCTCTTGGATCCCCGGAAATACGGAAGTCGTTAATAGATCCTTAGAAGTGTACAAAAGATATTCTTAAAGAGCACAGCTAAGAGAACCATTGCCTAGTGGCTGGAGAAATGCGCAACTGGTAACGCGCACGGCTTAACTAGGGAAGTTCATGGATTGACGGCCTTGGGTAAGGTTTATAAGTACGATTTACCGGCTCAATAGAAAACTATATAGTCCTTGGACCAAGTGTACCAAATAAGTGGCTGAGAAGATAGATATTTAAAAACTCATCGGCGGAGGCCTAGCTACGGTGGGGGAAGGGGGGGAGAACAAGAAAATCCCCCAGGGCCTCCATTCGAAGGGGGGAGGGGGAGTCCTAATGAGTGGGTTTTTTTTACATTAAATATTAAATATTACACAAAATGCAGGGGCCCCCAAAGAGGTCAAGCCCCCCACCCCACTCGTGACTCTAAACGATGGCAAATTCCTAGCTACGCCAATGCGTATTGGGTTACATTGAGAAAGAATAGAAGTTGGACCAGTTGTACGATTAACGATTTCCTTACCATGTCGATAAACTATAAACCATAGAAAACCATAGAAATCTGATAGATGCCCAGAACAACTGATAAAAGCACTGGCCTTCGTGGGAAGCCCTACGTCGGACGACACTGCGTTACATTCCTTCCCATATCGGGATGCTTGGCAAGGAACGTAGCTGGACCCCCTACTTACTCCCCCCCCCCCCCTTAAAGAGCCACACAATTACGAAATATAATTATTTGCGAATGGACCAGTAATAAGTGACTTGAGAGCTAGGAACCAATCACCAATCTTGCTCAGTTAGGTGGATAAGGGTTAACGTGTGTACACAACAGTATACCACAGTAAAATAGTGCTATAAATTAAATGCCATTTTCTTCTTTTTTTTTTTAATTAATAATTCTAGTTTAATATTTTTAAACTAACATGTAAATAAAACTATTTCGTTTAAAACATAAATTATATGGTTACCCAGATCAGAACTTGCAGAAGCTCATGATATGATTGTAATACATAGTAATAAATACAGTTTGTAAACGAAGAAGTCATGTGAATGTCAGCCTGACATTTAGTGATCTGCCCTGGTGCAAGTAATGAGACCTGATACAATGATACTTGTATCACTTTCAACAGATCATCAGATCTTGAATTAAAATGATTCACTTAATGACTAAATCGTTCAATACTTATGAGTCTCTACACAATTTACTCAACAAGTCTTTGCTCTCTCGGAAAACGATCTATGAGTGTATCACAAGTTGGTGGGTCAAGATGGCTTTGTGTGAGCCCGATTTGGTAAAATGTTGCTGTGTGCTGTGTTGAGTGTTTTTGTTTGTTGATTGTTCTAATTATAAATACCACATTTCCATTGATCAATAAAATTCATGTATTTCCTCTGAATGATATTATTTGAATTCAAGAAGAAAACAAGTAAACTCGAGATATTACAAAACAAGGTGTCATTTTGTGCAGGCACTCTTGATTGCAAAACTTTAGCGTCATCTCCTTTCTTCTACTCTAGCATGTAATCAAACAGCCATCACGTCTCAAACACTCTTAGATCTATGTCTGTCTCAAGGATTGGATGACATTTTGAACAAGAGCTCTTATACCATATACATTTATAATGTTTTTATTTTTAATTCCATTACGTTTCTATGGAATATGCTTTTAATTCATTTGCTAAGGAAAGTTTTTTTGTCCTATTGTGGATGAATTTTGTAGCATAAAAAAGTACTTTAAAATCGTTTTTAATTAACCCTTAAAGTGCTGAGCTATTTTACAATGAGCGCATACAAAAAGGAATTACAATTCTGATGTTTAGAGGCTAATCTACACACGCGTTTCAAGGGTTAAATAGACAATACTTCCTTTATACAACTTATTGAGCGATTTTGTTTCTCTTAAAAATCCCATTCTTCACCAGGATTCGAACAAAATATTTTAATACTTCAAGAAGAAATCACGAAAAGATTGATCACGTACAAATACAAGGTTGTGTGTGTGCGGTACAAGGATGTGTGTGTGCGGTACAAGGATGTGT
>JADKLZ010064152.1:0-22992 GCA_021533235.1 Biomphalaria straminea | reverse complement strand
GATAAAGTGTTAGCTGCTTTTGAAGAGAATATCATAGGTTCGTTTCCTCAGGGAAAACAAAAGAAAATACAAACAGACAATTATAAATCGCTTACCGCTACATTGAAAGTAATCTTTAGGAATGGAACAGGACTCACTGGAAATGAAATTAGGTAGAGACATCAACTCGGTATCTGGATCTGTGGAGGCTATAGTGTCAGCTCTGGGCTCTGTGGAGGCTATAGTGTCAGCTCTTGGCTCTGTGGAGGCTATAGTGTCAGCTCTGGGCTCTGTGGAGGCTGTAGTGTCAGCTCTGGGCTCTGTGGAGGCTGTAGTGTCAGCTCTGGGCTCTGTGGATGCTATAGTGTCAGCTCTGGTCTCTGTGATAAGTGTCTGCTGAGAATTGTGTGGCGTAGGATTCGTAGCTGACAGTAGATCACACTGTGAGTCAGGGTTGGAAGCTAATTGTAAAGCCGGCTGTGTACCTGAGCTAGCAGCTAATTGTAAAGCCATTTGTAAACTGTTCTGCTCCTTTGTATATACTATATGCTACATTAGTGAAATGCAATCTTTTATATTTTTATAAAGGTTGAAGAGATAGTTTATAAGGAAATGTATTCACCAATAAAAAAAATGTGCACCCGTAGACACAATATGGACATAGACACAGTGTAGACATAGACACAGTGTAGACATAGACTCAGTGTAGACATAGACACAGTATAGACATAGACAAAGTGTAGACATAGCACAATATAGACACAATAAACGCATTATTTTCCATGTAGGGTGTGTATCTCAAAAAGATAAAACACTAAGCTGTTAGACAGGAAATAGAAATGTAAACAAATAAAGAGATACAGATCAAAACACATAACACATAGTAGCACTATCCACATGTATCACATACACACACAGACTGATTATTTGCTTGACATACAGACTCAGACTGAGATTTCTTGAAATCATGTCAAATTCTTTTGCACTTAGTGATCACCTCATTAAATGGTCATCTTTGAGAATCACTGCTATGTGGTCAAGCGCTTGACCATCGAATTGAATTATCTAGGGTTCCCGGTGTAAAGACTGGGATTTTGAATTTCAGGTTTTTTTAGGGGGAGGAGTAAAGGCTGTTAGTCTTTGTGCTTGGCCACAAGACATCCTCGTTGACGTCAGTCGAAGAAAAATATAACCTTAAAGGGTAGACCTGAGATATATATATATATATATACATATATATATATATATTCATTTCGAAATCTAACGATATTATTTGTAAACTATTAGATATTTTTTTCAACGCTTATATTAACTCACTCTGTCTATCTTCCATACCCAACACCTCATATTAAGCTGAACTTTTTGCTCAATGAATTCCTTCTGTATGCCAACACAAGAATCAGTAAAAACAAAAACAATGAGTTGTAATAAACTTTTGGTAAATAATTATTTTTGGTTGGCATGTCGAACTAGTGAAAGACATTTTACTTGACTGATAAAGTGGTATAAGTGGAATTAGTCCCCTCTAGTGTTTGTTATATATGTAAATAACTATAACTAACTATAATAAACAGTTTTTAATGACAGCACTCCTGGCGCAGTGGTTGGCTTGAGGAGGCAGAGCAGACTACTCCACGAGTTTGGATCTTAGGGACTCAATCTTTTTTTAAATACAGAGGATCACAGCATATTGAGAAAGCTAGCATCATTAAATAGCGCTAAACATAACTAATTGGTACAACTATTTCTAATCGCATAGATTTGTTAGTGCTAGTCTAGATGTGTAACAAATTTAAGTATATGACTGGTCTAAACTAATTTATACAACTACACCTTGTATAAGCTTTTTCTTTTTAAGAATTTTTTTTTTATTTGTTTAGGTTATGATCATTGCACATTGGTGGCACAAATAAAACAATTGATTTAATATTCTTTAAAAAACTAACGCTACTTACGTTCGCTGATTTAAAAAATGTTAAACACATTAATGTTTCATGATATAGACTTCCAGACACAGTGTGAGGCAACTTAAAATGTACAAGGAAATTGTTTCTAATTTGGTCTCTGATGAATTATGTAGATTTTTTTCTTTCGGTAGACTATGTGTAATCAAACATATACCGTTGGAGGCATGGGCGCCCGCAGGGGGGTGCAAGGGGGTGCACTTGCACCCCCCTGGATTCTGAGTAGCCAAATTCTAGCCATTTTTTCGCACCATCAAATCAATTAATTTTTAAGTAGCAACTGAACAAGTAGTGCTTCCACTGGTTAATGTAGTAGTAGAAATAAGTAGATAAACCTAGGCGTATGGGATGGATGGCCAACCATGTATGTGCGCGCCTCTAAATTCCAAGAAACATTATAGATATTTTTTTAAATAATGAATACATCTTTCAGATCAATTATTTGTTTATTTAGCTAAGGTCTAGAAATTATTTTTTTTTTGCCAATTATCTTTCGATGTGATAAATGCTATATAGTTGCGGTCGGTGACAGCGCTCGATAAAACAGCGGGTTAAACACGTGCACCAGTTTACAATAGAAAAGATACAAGAAAGTTCTTCACATGTCGTCATACGAGTCAAAATGTTGATTTTGTATCAACGGAGTACTGGCAGCAAGAGCCCAAAAACTACAAGCTGCACCATCACGAATTAACTGCATTTGCTTGGCATTTTAGTGATGAAACTGCAGATATCTCAGGCACTGAGGAGATGTCTTTGAGTGTTCTGTTTGTTGATTGCGATTGTATTCGACTTCATTAGTTTAGTTCCTGTTGTTCAGAGAGACATGCTACATGTGTTTAACGTCATTGTACAGTCTAGACATGGACAAACTACTCGGTCAAGGCTGCCCCGTGATGGCTAGAAATCTTCTTCCGTATCAGTCCCTAGAAATAGCGTTGGTGCTTAATTTACCTCTTTGTGTTAGACACAATGAACTGAAAATACGAATCTATTCAAGCTTAAAGTCTCAACTTAGAGATCTTTGACTGTTTGGTGGATCTTAAAATAACGACTGCAAGTGAACCAGATAAACTGCACATGTTTAGTAAATGTCTCCTCCTCTTGTGTTTCTAATTTGTCTTTTCATTGTCATCTTCTTCGTTCTCATTGTTATGTTGGAGCAGTGATGCTCAACCTCTCTCGGGCGGCGGGCCATTTTAATGTCCGACACTCGTGTCGCGGGCCACATGAAGAAAGAGGGGAATTATAAAAAAAATTTTTTATTAGAAATTGGTGAATCTAGCATTTACATTAATTCATGAGAAGTTTATCCTAAACTACTTTTAAATATCCGGCTGCTTAGTTGAGAGCCAAGTTGACGAATTGAATCTAGAATTCTAGATTTTTATGTATGAGACTATACGATTAGGACCCTACGTCCCTGGAAAAGTTTGTTCCCACTAATAAGTGCTTGTAATTATTGTGATAATTCCATAACACTTGTATTCGGAGATTTAGAAAAGTTTATCCAAGAAACAGGGAGTAGAAATCAATAGTCTGCATCACACCATCACTTGAAATTTATCAAGCAAAGATGTCTTGTTTGTAAGTCTATCAGTCTCAATAGTAGCTATGTCTGTGCACTTCACACATTGGCCTAAGATGGATTTTAGAGACGATGAATATTGTTCAATCGGAACACGATCATCAGACATGGTCCAGACAACATTTTGCCACATAGATATTGTTGGGGAATAATTCAACGAGATTTGATTTTAAAAAAAGCTATTGCTGTCAACAATAGTTGTCACTCCCACTAATTTCTCCAAAGGAAAACGATTCTCTGTGATGGTTAAAACTTTTTGCCAGTGCTTCGCCACTGGCGATCCCATGCATGTTCCAAATAGCTACTACTTTTTTTTTATTTCAAAACTTATGTTTCTATAGCGAATAAATGCCAAGATTTTGAGTGGTATCAGATATGTCGGTACACTCGTCAGCGTGGTCGAGATGCTTGAACTTAGCTTGGCTTGGTTACCTTAGAAGGGGGCTCGAGGTTCGACACCAGACTCGGGCAGAGTTTTGTTTACTGAGCGTCTAAAGGCAGAACGTAAAACAAACCCTTCCCCCCACAGGTCCACAAATGAGATTGGACCAAAGCGCTCTGAGCATGAAAGTAGCGCTATATAAAAGCCATAATAATATAATAATAAATAGCCTACAGCCGACTCATTTTCTTTTATACTCTCATCAATTCTCCACTCTATGTGTAATCTAACAATCGCATCTCAAACCCAGGATGCCGCCTTATTTGTTTACTTTTTTGATTTCATAAAGCTGTTTAATGTTATGTTCTTTAAAGAGAGACACTCTAGTTATAAAACAAATATGTTGGCCCGCGGGCCGTATTTTGATCATCACTGCCTTAACAGAATATTTTTCAACATTCTAATTTTTTTGCACTTTTTCACAATGCTTTGGCGGGCCGGATAGAAGCACGTCGCGGGCCGGATTTGGCCCGCGGGCCGTAGTTTGGGCATCGCTGTGTTGGAGGGTTCAGATGACTTGATCAATATATGAGATGAACTGCGAAGTGGTTTCCAAATCAGGGAGCTCTCCATATAGTTTTCTTTCTATTTGGGTGTTTTGGGGCCAGTGTCTTATATGGACTCTTGGTAAAGAGCGCAGTCTTGGAGTACGTGGTCGGCATTCTCTGATGACACTTAACATGGGCAGATGTCACTGGTTCCAATTTTGAGCTTCCGGTACATGTGTTGTCGCATTCTGTTGTGTCCGGTCCTAAGTCGAAAGATTAGACGTTGATCTTGTCGGGATAGCTTATAGTAAGCATCATCTTTCAGTGATTTGGATGTGAGCTCGTCTATTTCTCATTTATTTTATTTACAATTAATTTCTTCATTTCTTCCGGGTAGAATGAAGAGTGTATTTGTGAGTTAGTTCTTCCACTCTTGGCGAGTGTGTCAGCCTTCTCATTTCCTTCTAGCTGGTACCCAACAGTTTTTTTTTGCTGTTGTTGTTGAGCTTTGTAAGTGCTGTTCTGAGCTTTTTAATATAATAGAAATCAGAGTTTTGCAAGCTTTGGAGGGTTGTTTTCGCATCGGTTAGTAAGACAATCTGACTGTGGGGGGAACTTGGATGATTTGCTAGCATCTAGTGTTAGTGTTTCCCTTTCTGCTCTGTGGCTGTCAGGGAGCTCTCCAGTTGCAATATATTTTTCTAGTTTTTCTCCATCTGGCCATTCGATGAGAATTCCAACTCCTCCATTTGTGGTGGCTTTATGGGAAGATCCATCGGTGTAAACGTAGATCCACTGATTGCTAGGATAATTGGTTTGAAGAAAACAATTCACTATTTCCTTGAGCTCTGTTGGTCTGTGGTCAGATTTTCTTTTTATGTTTTTATTATGTTTTCAATATGGTTCTTTATAATAGGAAGAGGGCTTTCGTCCCAGGGTGGAGATTCATTATGGTGTATCGAGGATTCCAGAGTTATTTATCATTGTCGTCAATTATTCATCTGTTCTTGACAAAGTTGCAGTCTTTCCAACTTAACTTAGTGGCCGCTCAACAGCAGCTCAGCAGTAACATTGATGGCATAATAAAAATCATCGTGACCATCCCGAGGAACACGCCAGAGATGTTATCTTGAGGAAGGAGAGACTACTGGCAGAAAAACATGATATTGAATATTGAGTTGTTACCGCCGAGAAAAAAAACTTTTGGATTTTGGGAGTTATTACAGAATACGGATTTCCAATACATATCTTAATTCTTAAGTTTCTTCATTACTTCTGGGGGGGGGGGGGGGTCAGCCGAGTTGGGGGGGGGGGGTGATCGCCCCTACCGTCCCCGTCCCCCTGGATCCGCCAATGCTTGCACCCCCCTGCAAAAAATCCTGCGGGCGCCCATGGTTGGAGGATAGTTTAATGTAACCAGATCTCCGTACATATTTGCAAATACAAATATAAGATATTTCTTTAGACTATTAATAGTAGATAAACAGAAAAGATTCAGGATCTACACTTCAATTATAAAAGGCAAACCAAGGATGACACATACGAAATATTCCACTTGAGAGAAGTGGGCCCAATTTCGGATTCTGGATAAACTGGGTTTTGGGAATTTTCAAAGAATAGAATATTGTAATTCATTTGAAACTAATCGACGGGCGTGAATGTTGAAGAAAGACTTATACATAGGTCTAAATATTCGTAAGAAAATCTCGAAAAAAAGGCGATGCTGTAACTTGTGTTTAATCTGATGGTCTATTCTCAAGAAGGGGCCACAGATAGCTAAGAGAGGAACACTTCAGATTTATAAATCAATCTTAAAACCATTCTTGCTCGGAAAATATACAAAGTTTACGATCTTTTTTTTTTCGTTCTTTCATTTTTCGATAAAGTTCCTTGTCATCAGATTAAGTTTGAAGCTAATTGGAAAGTTAAGGGTAGGCTAAATTGTCTTCATTTTGAAATCCTCATTCTGTCTTGAAAATTCTGATTAAAAAATTTCTTATAAAATATACAGACAAAACAACTGCTACATGAGTTAATTGGATAGACCAAAAATGTGAATTCATTTAATAAGTAAAACTGTTTTCCTACGAAATAAGACATACTTGCGAATACTGAGGTGGCCCCGTGTGTCACAGCAAAGATGAAACATGTTAGGATCAAGGTTTGTGTCGTCCTCAACCACCTGACGTGTTGGCTTCGCGGCGAGGTTAATTTCCGTTTTTTGGTCAAAGTGAGTTGAACTTTGACCCAAATAATGGAGCATCCTAGAGTTATAACTGCTATGTTGAGTAAAGAAAAGGTACTGCTAATAACGTATAGACTTACGATGCTCGGTATATGAGTATGTTTTGAGACAGGGATCCTAAAAGCCAGCAACGTGACTGTATTTTTAAGTTTCACTTTCACTAGAACTGAAAATGAATTAGCATGCAGTACCCATGGTAAACACACCAAATATGAACAGATAACTACAATCTTTGCTCTTCTTGCAGTAATTAAAGTTTTTGAGGTCGTTGGTCTATATATAGCTAAAAGTCTTTCCCCTGTAATTAGAAATGGTATAATCGTGCTGGTTATCTGTCCCCAGTGTCCGATATTGGAAATGACCAGGTCACTCGTTAAAAGGAAGTAGTCCAGGGCTTTGAAATATTGGAACGACCAATTAGGGGGAAAGTCTTTATTATTAGATCCAAGGGCACTAATCACTTCCACGAAGTTCATCCCTGAGACCAAGTATAAACTGTCCGCTACGACCAGCCCAAACAAGAGTATGTTTGATTGTTTGCGAAGTCCGTTACGTCTAAGAAGTGCCAAGCTGACCATGTTGGCTGAGAATCCCAACAAGCATACGGCAGGTCGGACGTAGCACCTTAATATGGTGAGTACTTGGTACAAGTTCGAGTCCACGATCTCATCACACATGTGGTAAACAAAAGGTGACGGAGTACTTGGTATCAATGTTGAGACAAGAACTCTAGTGCTGTTCCACTGGTTCATTTGTATTTATGTACTAGATGCTTGCACATTGAAGAGAGTCAAGAGACTGGACTGGTTGAAGTCACATGACTGGTTGAAGTCACAGGATTTGTTGAACTCACAGGATTGGTTTAACTCACAGGATTGGTTGAACTCACAGGATTGGTTGAACTCACAGGATTGGTTTAACTCACAGGATTGGTTTTAACTCACAGGATTGGTTGAACTCACACGATTGGCTGAACTCACAGGACTGGTTAAACCAACAGGATTGGTTGAACATGCAGGACTGGTTGAACTCACACGATTGGTTGAACTAACAGGATTGGTTAAGCCAACACGATTGGTTGAACTCACAGGATTAGTTAAACCTGCAGGATTGGTTGAACATACCCTTAATTTAGCGTTTTATATTTTTTTTTTAAGAAAATGACGGAAAGTGAAAAGACATTGACCTCAGGTTTCGAAGAAAAGCGGGTCAAATGAAAAATATAGTTGTTCCTCTACCACCAAAGATAAGTGTACCTCACCTGTGCTGTATGTGGACATGAATGTCTCTCCAGATTAGGGCTCCACAGTCACATGAAAAAAAGTATTCTACGAGTTAAACCATAGAGTTGTTCTACGACTGAAGGAGGCCAAACATTTTAGCAGTCGGGGCATTTCGAGGTCGAGTTGAATCTAAAAGTTAGTAAAAACATAAAATAATTTATTAATTTTCTGTGAACTAATTAATGTGCTATTGAACAGTCTACAGCAACCCTTTCTAAACTTAAATTAATATGGAAAGACAAAGGCTTAGCCCTCGGCACCAAAATCAGACTGATGCGCTCCCTGGTCAAGGCTACATTTTTATATGTTTGTGAGTCTTGGATGCTGACTGCAGAGCTAGAGAGGAGGATCCTAGCTATGGAATTGAGATGCTATAGAAGGATCCTAGGCATCACATTTAAAAACCACATCACAAACCAAGAGATTAGAGACAGGGTCACTGCAGCGATCGGACCCCATGATGACCTGCTAATTACTGTGAAAAAAACGCAATATTAAAATCTATGGCCATATAACAAGAATTTTCGGGGCTTGCAAAGACCTTCCTCCAGAGAACAGTACCAGGAAAAAGAAGAAGAGGCAGACAGAGAAAGCAGTGGGAAGACAATATAATAGAACGGACGGGACTACCATTGAAAGAAGTTCTAAACAGGGCAAAGGATAGATGGAGAAAGATGGTCTACACGTCTACAGGTCCACAGCCACAGACTAAGGGATAGGTAACAGGTACTAATTAAAGACCTAATGTCATTCTTATTATTTTGCTCTCTCTCTCTCTCTCTCTTTGTATATTTCTAAATGTTTGTTAATGGGTCACTTTGTTGAAGGACTAGGGACAACAAAATACCTCACACCCTTGTATCAGGGTAGAAGGAGTTCCAGACGCTTAAAAAGACCGGCCTCTTGATCACGTGACATTAAAATTCAACATTCTATAAGACATAATGAAAGGAAATATAATTAGACGTTTTTAACATTAAGTAGCCCTTTATTGGCGTTATGATCTTACAAACTGGCATGCAATAAACATACTTTTTAAACTGTTATTAATTGTTGGCCAGTGTTTTGTAACGTTGTAGACAAAAAAAAATACATTTTAAAAAGAAAAAGATTGCTCAATTGCAGCATTATCTATTTCAATTCTTAAAATGCTGAAACATTTTTCTATCTTGACAATAACTTTAGCATTAGTGAAAACGTAGAATCTGATCAAGGAACATGGAGTTACTTCCCTCTTTTTATTATTGTAAAATCAAATTGTATAATTATTATTTTTTTGTCTCCAAGTATGCATAAGCATGTTAACCTTTAATTTATCGGTTACATTTTTTTTAGAAATTCCTTAACATGTTGTTCCTTTCGCGTTTACCACGATATAGATGTCATAATATTTGTTTACATTATTTGCAGCATACCAGCGTAACAAAGAGGACACTCTAATTAAAACTGTTCGATCTTCAAAAAAAAAAAATTCAAATAAAATTATCTACGTCTGCTAGAAAACAATAAATACAAACTATGTCTATGTTAACATCGTAATAATTTTTTTTTATTTATAATTTTGAAAGTCGTGATATAAAGTAATAATAGACGTTTTATGTGTAATATACAATTTTTGTTAGACTATAAATATTAATATAATGGCTGACAGTGAACGGGAATCGTAAAGTTTTGAACACTTTGTTATCGTCAGGTTGAAATGTTCAGAAAAAAAAAGCCTGTTCAGATTTTCTTGACATTTCCTGCAGAGACCTTTAAAGATTTAGATATCGGCAAACAAATTTGATTCCACAAAGCCAATGATCGGACGGAGTTAACATTTTGAATGCACTGAATTCTTCATTTCAATGCCAACAGTAAAACACAATTTAAAATGCAAATAGAGTAAACCAATTTTGTTATTCAAAATATTAAAACACATACACCCACAACATTGACGTACACATTTCAATATATACCTCGGAAACAGGAAAAGCTTAATTACGTATTAATCTTTAGACTCGAAGACAAGCCTTGTTATTATTATTATTATTATTATTTTAGAAAAGAACAAGTGTTCATTCTATGGCGCAGCCAGGGTCGAGTTTTATTAAAGGGAGACAAAATTCATCGTATTCCCTTTATCAGTTTCCACTGAGGAATTTTATTATTATTATTATTATTATTATTTCTATACGATAGTTAGTAAATCTTATTTTTGTCATTCTCTTTCTTACCCCCTCTCTCTCTCTCTCTTTCTCTCTCTTTCACATACACACACACACTGCTACTGCCCTTTTCTTTTTATTATTTTCCCTTGGAAGCCATTATTTCTCTTTGTTGATGCTTCACATAAGCATGTATAAATGTGGCCCAAGATCATATATAAATATAGCCCAAGATCATGTGTAAATGTGGCCCATGATCATGTAAAAAATGTGGCCCAATATCCGTTTGGTCTGATTTCTGTAACACCCATCACTATGGTCACAAATGGTTACACGGGATCACAGCGGTACCTTAAGAAATAGACTTCTCTTTTGGACCAATGATATTAAGAATATACAAAAACTATTTTTAAAAATACGCTATATAAAAAATAAACAGGCGCACAAAAAATGTGTTAATCACTAACTATTATTTTGTTGGTTTAAAGTTCCCGGTCGGAACTTGCTCTTCATGGTGGCAGACGATGTAGTACTCTTCTGTCTCTATAACCGCCTGCTCTTTGCCCATGTCATATCATTCTTCTTCGTTCTCATGTTGCATGTTCAAAGATTCAGATCATTAATCCTGTACCTGAGATGAACCGCGCAGTGGTCTCTAGATCAGGCAGTTTCGTCTTTGTCCTGGTGCACGGCTTGGCTAGCCTTACTGCCAACCTGTCACTTTTTTACGCTGGCCGCTGTACGTACAGTTTAGCTTTTCATCTGTAAGAAGGTTTTGGGGCTAGAGTCTTGTTCTGTCCTTTGAAGGACTTGGTCAGCTTTCTTTGGTGTTGCTCGTTAAGGGCAGGTTTTAGATTTCGATCATATGTTGTCTCATTCTGTTGTGTCCGGTTCTGAGTTGAAAAGTAAGCCTTGGTCATGTCGAGATAGCTTATAATAGGCGTCCTTTTTCTAATCATTGGGATGTGAGCTGGTCCAATTCTCATTTAATCTACACTCATTTTCACAATTTCTTCTAGGTAGAGAGGGAATTTCATTTTTTTTTTTGTTCGTTCTTCTATCTTTGGCAAGTATCTCTGCTGGAATCCGTTAAAGAACAATTTCCTTGCTGTTAATTTTAAGATTTACAAGTGCTGTCTTAAGTTGATTGATACAGGAAGTGTAGGCTTTGAAGAAATGTTTTGGCAACTACAAAATACTTCCTGTAGCTCCCTGATGTTGTACATGGGTAGCTTATTAGTGTGGAAACTGCTAGTTCAAGTGCTTGCCTTTCTGATCTATAGCTGTCTGAGAGACTGTTACTTGCAATTGATTATTCCAATCTTTCTCCACTGGGCCATTCAATTAGTGTTTGTCAGCTTCTCCGCTTGTGTTGGGTTTGTGAGAAGATCCTATCAGACAGTGGTTTGGGTCTGAACTCTGGAAGTCAAATTAAAATAGTTTGAAAGTAAAATAAACACTCTGTTAAATGCAGGGTCGTTGGTTGGAGTTTTTAGCATGTTTTAAAAAATATTTTTAAAATGCTTTAAAATACTTTTAAAAATTGTATGAATACCAAAACAAAGTCGCAAACCAAAACACAGTGATATAGGAGAAAATTATAAAGATATCAATATTTCCTTGCGCGTATATACGCCATAATAAGATTGGTAATTTAAAGAATAAGTAAAATTGTCAGGAGTTTATTTGGTCGAGTCATTAAACATGCGATGGTACCTTAAAACACAAAATATTGAGATTAAGATCGGTAACTCTATTCTTAAACGCTTCCAAGCACATGACAATATCTTGAGAGTTAAATAAATGTGTTTGAATTCAATTTATTTCTAACGATAAAGTCTTCACACACCATCAGAACAAGTCTGCGACATGACTAGAAAAAAAAAATTTAAATTTCATATTAGCCTGTGTGTTAATCGAGTTCGGTAATCAATGGTCACTATATTTCCATTATTGTTATTGTGTGCTCTCCCCTTATTGTGACTTCAAGGTTACATTGTTATACATTGTGCTTGAATTCATAGCATTTTAATATCACTCTTGGTCCTTCAGTTACTATTTCTCTCAGTAATTATTTTTCCACTTTCTTACGGAATTCTTCATTTCGCTTATCACTATTTCAATCCCCTATTATGATCAAGTTTGAAATACTTTTTCGTTTGTTATCAGGAAATGTTTTTGTTGGTATAGAATTAAAGGGGAATGCATGCTCTTTTTATAGAACACAAAGTAAAGTTTATACATTTAAGTATTAATTTAAGAGGTCAAATCAACGATGGTATCGTCAGTTAGGGTAGAAAGATAAAACTTTTGTTGGACTAATAATTTCAACTGTGAATAGCTGTTTCTTGTTTTAACGGATGGACCTGGTCATAGACCAGCAGATGAGATGGACAACTCAACAAAGCTTGTGGATAGTTCTGTAAAAGATGTGTCCACTCCACCATGTCTAGCTCTATTCGTTGTATGTCAGGGCATTGTCCATTTGGACAACGCATTACACTACACGATATCTTATATCCTGTTGTGTTACGTTCGACCAGCTGTGTGCTTTTTAGGATTTATAGCCAACATGATGAGTCTAGCCATACTTAGAAGAAACGGTCTCTATAAGCAATCCAACATCCTTCTGTTTGGACTCGTCATAGCTGACAGTGCATATCTTGTTTCCGGAATGAATTTTGCCATGATTATAAGTTACTTCGGACCAAACAAACTATACCCTACTCTCTGTAGTTATCAGTACGATGAGGTGCTAGACTACTTTCTACAAATTTCAAATATTTTAATCAACTT
Source organism: Biomphalaria straminea (assembly GCA_021533235.1). Lineage (NCBI taxonomy): Eukaryota > Metazoa > Mollusca > Gastropoda > Planorbidae > Biomphalaria > Biomphalaria straminea. The sequence goes on along the minus strand of JADKLZ010064152.1, from coordinate 10,060 downwards.
TATTGGCACCTGGGGTCATTTCGCAGGCACAACGATTCCAGTTCTTATTACCCTGGAAAGACTTCTGGCCCTGTTTAAGCCAATAAATTTTAAAGCCTTAGTTACAGCCAATAAGACCACAGCCTTAGTTATCTGTTCGTTTGTCATTTGGTTGCCATGGATATTTCTTACATTCAGTTCTACAGTCATATACAAAGTAAAACTGACATCCACTGTCACCTATATGCTGACATTAGCTCAAAAGTCAGAATTAATTTCTTACGTGTCTGTGATAGATAAATACTTCATACGAAACGTTGTCTCGTTTATCACCCTCGCCTTCATCACTTTCGGTTGCCTCGCTATATGGATGAAGATGAAGCTGACGTTGAAACAAAGACGTAAAATTGCGTCCTCCCGTAATAACAGTTCTTGGTCCCCCAGGACGACTCGTACGCTAGTTCTCACCTGTTTCGTCTTTGTCCTGGTGCACGGCTTGGCCAGCCTTACTGCCAACCTGTCACTTTTTTACGCTGGCCGCTGTGCGTACAGCCTTCATTTTTTTCTAAACGAGACCGGACTTTTCATCTATCCGATCAACGCCTCCAGTAGTTTATTTATATATGTTTTATCCAACAAAAAACTCTACCAAGACTTGAGATTGATATTACGGATTTAAAAGTGAAAAATGTGGAATAAATTTAAGAAAGATAAAAACATTGAAAAACTGAATCTGAAACATTTTCCACATTCATTTTGAATTTAGATCTATGTTTTTTTGAAATTGTCCAGGCGGATAAATGATTTTAACCAATAATTATAAAAGTGTATATATTACTACTATGCTTACGCCATTTGTAAGATAAATTATTATTGTGAAGCTTGATTAAAAGTCCGTTACAAAATCGGGTGTGAGAAGAAAAATAAAGAACATTTGACACTTGTATCAAAAGAAATACTTTAAGAAAGTCATGTTATTGAAAGAGAAATGAATTGGAGATTCCCTAAGTGACGTGGTTACTAAAAAAAAACAAGACAATGTATATGGGGTGCAGTGGATGACCCGTGTGCTCTACAAGTCCCACAGTGCTCCATAACGCTCCACGGCGTTTGCTAGGTGACGCCTGATGGCCCTGGTAGTCCGATTTCGACTTGAGCGCCATACAGCCGCAACTAGACTTTACATGCTGGTGGTGGACAGAAACCATAGTTTCGCCAGAAACTAGCTCTGGCTAACCCTCACCTGGTTTTGCCCGTCAGTCGAGACGGTTTGCCGGGGTGTGGCCGTTGCCGCATGCAGACAACTGCTTGGAGCCACAGGTGAGAGCTGGGCTCTGAGTGGAGACGAAGGTCAATGAGCTGCTCAAGGCGCCCGACTACCCAGAGCTACTACTCCTCCTACGGAACCCCATACAGGACAATGAAAACGAAAGTAAACACGGAAGTCTTGGGCAGTTTTAGTTTCTGATGTAGATATTTCGATAATACGAGATGCCACAGTTTCTTTCGTTACGTATTAAACCTCTTGTTCGGCATCGTTCATCAACTTGTTGTTCTTTCGCCTGTTTTATTTCGTTATTCGAGTGTTACCTCCCTTGAGACCTATCTGCATAAGACACATCTTGGAGGCGCCTAACAAGATAAATTATCAAATCTGAAAATAAAGAACATTTTGTGTTAGGGCAGTGGTTCCCAAATTGTTGTTCCGCGTTAAAGAAACAGGTGGGGAACCACTGTTCTAGGGCATGAAATGTGAACTTTTAGAGAGTGGACATTAGGTTGGCAGATAATGATCTAGTTATTTAATATTAAAGCAATGTGAAGCAATGTACTAGATTTAAGAAAATTTAATCCTAAATGTTAACCACAGTAGTCAGCTATTTGTTTACTTCGAAATTTAGCCTGGGAATATATTTTCTGAAGCAGTTCAGGACATCGAAGGTTGTAAGACAAATAAAATATATAAACAAAAAAAAAACAGAGCTTATCTAAAGGGAAAGAACTCCGTCTTTAAAACTATATCTACCAATATTGTATAAGCTATGTCCCTTATTCCATATCAAACAAACACAAATAATTACCAATACTTAATTCATTAATAAAGTATTTTGTTTATTGATTCATGTTTTGTTAGGAACAATAGATAATGGTTTAAAGTATCAACTTGATCGGAGAACTCGTAAGGAAGAAAACGCGTTAACAATTATTTAAGGGGACAGAACCCAATAAAATCTAGCCACATCTGTGAATACTGAAAGAATAGTCTCCCGTGTTGCTATTACAGAAAATAACAAACTACCAGTTATTGATTGTCAAATCGGTTAATTTTCTCTTATTGATTCGTGTCTCGTCTATGTCAATGAAAAATCGTGCTAGGTTTCAGCTTGATCCGAGAATAACGGGAAAAAATAACGTGTGCACACTTTTTACCAGACAGACAGACAGACAGTTGATATAATTTTATAAGCTTTGTAAACTAGCAGATAAAATACGATACCATATTTCATAGTCGAAGTTGTCTACTGTAGTTATAATCAATCACGCGGCTCAAACTATTGCACAATTATTATTTATGTAAAGGTAAACGTTTTGTGGTCCATCTCAGATTTCGTGACGAGAAAAGTAAAGTTCCTTTCAGACCTATTGGTCAGATGATGAAAAAGCCATCTTTTTTCTGTGGCTCCTGGTTAACGATGGTGTTATGTGGTCAGCACAATGACCAACCGCCTTTACTTTTCCCAACTATAGTCAGGTACCCATTAGAGTTAGGTTGACTCAGAGACGCCCTAAAAATTCCGAAATTAAAATACTAGTCTTCACCAAGATTCGAAACCGAAATCCTCGGTTAGGGAGCCAAGTGTTTTCCCACTCAGCCACTTCTGAACTTTGAAGAAGGGAGAACAAGCAAGGGGACGTAAGGCGTGTATTTTTACAAAGCTTATATCAAGTCTGTCTGTTTGTCTGTCTGTCTGGTAAACGTTTGTAAACGTTATTTCTAAAACACTTATTCTTGGATATAGTTGAAACTTTGCACAATTATTTACTGGCAAAGACAAGACATGAATCGATTTTAAAAAATAATAAATTAGTCAATAATTATTAGTAATTAATTATTTTGTTTGATCTCGAATAAGGGAAATTAACTTCTAGATTATCAAAATATATATATAGTTGTAAGTGTGAAGTTTTTTCCTTTAAATAAGCTTTGTTTTCGGATTAAACACCAATGTGTTAGCTTGTTGGAGATTTTTTTTTTTTTTTAATTTATGATTTCAATTGTGCTTCTCCAAACATCTTCTGTCAGGTTTGCATATCTGTGTATATTTGTAAATAAAAAGGAAGTCTGCTCTTTTTTTGTTCAAATCCTACATTAGTTTTACTAAATGTTTGGCGTAACAAACCAAAGACGTATCAGCAACTGGCGTAAAAAAAAAAAAACTAATGCAGCTTGGTTTCAACCATCCCGTATACAAGCTGCATTAGTTGTTTTCCTGCAAGAAAAAAAAATAGACGAATGGTAAAACTATGTCACTCCATGTCTTTGAATTGCACTTCATTCAGTACTAAATTTACGTATGTGCTGCCAATTTGGTCTTTTTTTATATAACACATTTTGAATGCTTACAGCATGCTCAGTGCGCCATAATGTAATGGAGTGTGTATGTGTGTTTCCTGTGTGATGATGAGGCAAGGTAAGGCGATTGGTTGGTCGCTGTGCAGTTTAGAATGATGAAATATGAGCTGATATGTCCTAATTTATATTAAGTACGGCAGACGATCCAGAGACATGGATGAAAAAATGATGTGTTTTGTTGTTAGATTTTTTTAAATATCAGTTTTTTTCATAAGGATTAGATCTATATCTCATCTCAATTTAAATCTGTTGTGTATTTTAATAAAAGTTATTTAAGTTTTTGTTCAAAGAGAATTTAGTTCATGTTATTTAACTCTTTGATACCGAAATTATTTTCCACGTTTGGACGGAATTTATAGCTTTATATCTAGATAGAAACAACGATGTGAGCGTCGTTGCGGGGTCAAAGAGTTAAAGTTTAGTTGAACTAGCTGTTTAGAGCTACAAGCTAATCCCACATGGTCCAATCTCTTTTGGAGACCTCTGGGAAGGGGCTGTGAGGTATGGGAGAAGGTTTCCAAGCTGCCTTTAGTTGCTCAACTCTGACGGAAGTCGAGCTCCCTTGTTAAGTTGTCAAGCCTTAGCCTTCTGGATTCAAACCTCAAAGCCACACATTATCTTTTAATGTCATTCCCAGATAGCACATCAAACAACCACCACTAGTTTCCACAACTAAAGGTAGGTACCCATTACAGATGGGTGAACTTTGGAGCGCCCTAAAAAATCCCAAAATTAAAAACCCAAGTCTTCAGTGAACCTTGAACCCAGAACCCCAGGTTAGAAATCATGCTATAACCAAATTAAATTTCATAAAACCAAAAATCAATGTAAAAATCCACGTTGCTATCGTCAATTAGAAGGGATAAAGTTATGGATTTGAAATAATTTTTTTATTCGTCAGAATGTATACGAACAAGTTTGAAATCCAGATCATCATTGTCATTTAGCAATCCGCAAAATTGTTTTAACTCTTTCTCACCGCAATTAATTTTCCACGTCCCAACAGAATTATTAATTTCTCTCCTTTTTCTTTCACTATCCTGTTCTGATTACACTTCAATAACTTTTTGTTTGTTTGTTATCAGCAATTGTTATATTTTGTATAGAATTAACGTGGATTATATGTGTTTTTACACAACCAAATTAGAGTTTATAAAACCAAAATTTAATGTAACATCCACGTTACTATGGTCCGCTGGGATGATAATAGTTATGTCTTTGAAATAGTTTTTTTATTCTTCATAATGTATACGAGCAAGCTGGATACCCAGGTCATCTTGTCATCATTTAGCAATCCGCAAAATTGTTTTAAGGTTTTGAAATAGTTTTTTATTTGTCAGAATACAGACGAACAAGTTGCTCGAAGCGTTAATGGGGTATATATAATACTTGATGTCACTAATGAAGAAGTACTGAATCCTCTGCAAGGAGTCTGTTATAGAGGCACATATGGTGATCGTACCGTGAATGACAACAAAGATAAGGCAAGTCACCAAAAGAGTTCGGGTCGTTCTAGGGGACCAGGTCAGCTTGCTCTGTGACGTGGTCAGCCTCCTCCTCTGTTTTAAAGCTATGCTCATTTTAATGGATATAATGCAGCACCCTATCGTGACGGCAGCTAGCGTCACGAAGGAAACGCCGCTGTTAACGACATAGACGGTCATGATGGCGACAACGTTGGCGGCTGGTGAATTTTGAGGCACGAGTTCCATAAAAGTGATTTTGCTTGACATCTTTGCCGAAAGTAAACGAAGAAAAGATAGATCACACAGTATCCATGGTATCCAAACAATGAACGAAGAAATAACTGCTATTTTGGTTATTTTTGTCGTGACGACAGCTTTAAAAGCCATTGGTCTAAAAATAGCCATAAGCCGCTCCAGAGTGATTAAAATTGGGATTACGGTGCTTGCATAAAAGCCTATGGATGCGAAAAATTTAAAGATTATTTGCGAAATTAATAGAAAATAGTCCAGAGTTTCGTCATATTGAAGACCGCAATAGGAAGGGTATAGTCTGTTCGGTCCGAACATTTGTATTATTGATGAATAATTCAAACCAAACAACAGATAAATACTGTCGGCTAGGATCTGCCCGCAGAGAAGTATGTTCGGCTGTTTGTGCAGTCCGTTACGTCGAAGTATGGCGATGCACAACATATTCAAAGTAAACCCCAGCACGCAAATGGCTGGCCGGATGAAGCATTTGAACAGATACACAAACATGTACTGTTCTAAAGAGTCCATCTTGATCAAACAAATGTAGTAGGCAGGCGTTGCCAGTGTGGTGGAACGAGTTGTAGGGACACGGCCTAATGCTTGTGTTGAGTTGCTCATCTTCAGAGCTTTCAATATATGTAGAAACTGTAAAACTCGACTGAAAACAGAAATTTAAGATGTAAAATAGTTTTGTGTTTTTTTTTCTAAACGCACAATAGTTGTAAGTAACAAATTCAGAATTTCTATAAATACCCCTTCTTCCCTAGTACAATCAGAGCATGGACTGGGTTGATTGAGTCAGCCAGGAAAACCAGTGTTTAGGGACACCCATCGGACGTAATCATCTTATTTGAAGTAACGTCTGTAGTTTATAAGCTGAAAGCATGCAGCAAATAGCAACGCAATAACGTCCCCTTAGCTGTTACAAAAGAGTATAGTGCCTCTTTCATCCCTTGCGATCTATACGTCAGATGATGTGAATGTAGGTTTCGAAGACCAACATCATCTGACCAGCACAACGACTTGCCGCCCTTAATTTCCCAACTAATGTCAGGTACCCCAAATTCAAAATCCCAGTTTTCACGTAGATTCGAACTTGACACCCATCGGTTCTGAACTGAAACGCTTTACCATTAACTCATTTTCTTCTGTTACATCTATGATCTCTGTGGCCAAATAACATAATCTGCTTGACTGCTTATTAAGGAGGCTAAAGTTCGACAAATGGACCTCATTCACCAATCGTAAAAAACTACATTTAGCCACGTGATAATATTTATAAAACAACGAAAAAAAACTGTCACGTGATAGCCATTGTGTATTGTGTAATTTGTATACAAGAGATAGAGAACCACTTGGCTAAACGTTGTTTGTTTACTATTGGTTGTTGAGGTCCATCGTGCCTGCTGAGCGGATACCCCACCCTAGTGGAACTTCCCAATCCCCTCTTGTCTGCAGATGTTATAAATGTAGCCTACTGAAATGTCAAGAAAAAGTCCAGCGGTTAAATGAGAATAAATTCCCTTTCCTAGGTCAACGGCTGAAAATGGCTTACGCTGGTATTAAGTGATAGCTACCTTGCCGTTTGCTATGCGCTCACAACTTGATAGTCCTGTGTTGGAACCCTGACCCCCCCCCCCCCGACGCTGTTTCCGGTCGTTCTGCGTGAGGTTTGTGCTAGGATAATCTTCCGTTCTGAAGGAACAGACGAAACATGTCAAACAAATCAAACAGTCATCGTCAGGACGATTGATCCCTATTCTCAAACATAGCCTGGTGCCTACCAGATTTCAAACCTTGATCTCCACTATTATTAGGTTCCGAGACCTTTTGACTGGTAATCGAAAGCAAAATATCCTTTGCAAGCACTAGGTATACGTCGCTAGTAACATCGTCTTTATGCTACACTGGGCAGGGCACGTATCCCGTATGGGAGACGAACGTATGCCAAAGGCAGTCTTTTTTTGGTTAGCTAAAAGGTGGTCGACGTAACAGAGGCGCCCCACGGAAACGCTTCAAAGACCAACTTAGGCGTCAACTTTCCTTGGCTGACATAGAGGAGAGCACCTGGCTGCATGCGGCGTCGGAACGAGACAGCTGGAGGTCACTCACAAAGGCCGCGGGATACACATTTGAGACCAAAAGAAAATCTGCCGCCGAGGACAAACGCAGACGACGAAAAGAAAATCTAAACCGACCACCTGCGGACAATGGTTTTGCTTGCCCTGGATGTGGCAAAATATGTAGGTCACAGCTGGGACTGCACAGCCACGGGAAACACTGTATTCCTCATTAATCTTCGGACTCGAAGACAAGCCTATTATTATTATACTCTATAGTAATTGGCTTTTAAAATATGATATTATCTTGACGTCTAAACGACACTATTATATTATTAATTTAAAAACGTACTAATGTTCATTCTCTGGCACTGCCATGGTTGAATTTGTTAAAGTGTATTGTGGTCACGCGAGAAATTGTTGGTGATGTGGCAGGTCTGCGGCATTTACTGCCTTTAAATGTTAGGAATGTTCAAGTCAACGAATATGTTTGTTAGGTCAGTTATCAGCATCCCTTCAATCATCCGAAGCTTACCTTCCCCAGAAAAGAGCTTCTTTCCTTCTGGCTGGGGCCTTCACCCCCCGCACCGTTGAATGCTCTTGGATCCCCGGAAATACGGAAGTCGTTAATAGATCCTTAGAAGTGTACAAAAGATATTCTTAAAGAGCACAGCTAAGAGAACCATTGCCTAGTGGCTGGAGAAATGCGCAACTGGTAACGCGCACGGCTTAACTAGGGAAGTTCATGGATTGACGGCCTTGGGTAAGGTTTATAAGTACGATTTACCGGCTCAATAGAAAACTATATAGTCCTTGGACCAAGTGTACCAAATAAGTGGCTGAGAAGATAGATATTTAAAAACTCATCGGCGGAGGCCTAGCTACGGTGGGGGAAGGGGGGGAGAACAAGAAAATCCCCCAGGGCCTCCATTCGAAGGGGGGAGGGGGAGTCCTAATGAGTGGGTTTTTTTTACATTAAATATTAAATATTACACAAAATGCAGGGGCCCCCAAAGAGGTCAAGCCCCCCACCCCACTCGTGACTCTAAACGATGGCAAATTCCTAGCTACGCCAATGCGTATTGGGTTACATTGAGAAAGAATAGAAGTTGGACCAGTTGTACGATTAACGATTTCCTTACCATGTCGATAAACTATAAACCATAGAAAACCATAGAAATCTGATAGATGCCCAGAACAACTGATAAAAGCACTGGCCTTCGTGGGAAGCCCTACGTCGGACGACACTGCGTTACATTCCTTCCCATATCGGGATGCTTGGCAAGGAACGTAGCTGGACCCCCTACTTACTCCCCCCCCCCCCCTTAAAGAGCCACACAATTACGAAATATAATTATTTGCGAATGGACCAGTAATAAGTGACTTGAGAGCTAGGAACCAATCACCAATCTTGCTCAGTTAGGTGGGGAAGGGTTAACGTCTTAACGTGTGTACACAACAGTATACCACAGTAAAATAGTGCTGTAAATTAAATGCCATTTTCTTCTTTTTTTTTAATTAATAATTCTAGTTTAATATTTTTAAACTAACATGTAAATAAAACTATTTCGTCTAAAATATAAATTATATGGTTACCCAGATCAGAACTTGCAGAAGCTCAGGATATGATTGTAATACATAGTAATAAATACAGTTTGTAAACGAAGAAGTCATGTGAATGTCAGCCTGACATTTAGTGATCTGCCCTGGTGCAAGTAATGAAACCTGATACAATGATACTTGTATCACTTTCAACAGATCATCAGATCTTGAATTAAAATGATTCACTTAATGACTAAATCGTTCAATACTTATGAGTCTCTACACAATTTACTCAACAAGTCTTTGCTCTCTCGGAAAACGATCTATGAGTGTATCACAAGTTGGTGGGTCAAGATGGCTTTGTGTGAGCCCGATTTGGTAAAATGTTGCTGTGTGCTGTGTTGAGTGTTTTTGTTTGTTGATTGTTCTAATTATAAATACCACATTTCCATTGATCAATAAAATTCATGTATTTCCTCTGAATGATATTATTTGAATTCAAGTAGAAAGCAAGTAAACTCGAGATAATACAAAACAAGGTGTCATTTTGCGCAGGCACTCTTGATTGCAAAACTTTAGCGTCATCTCCTTTCTTCTACTCTAGCATGTAATCAAACAGCCATCACGTCTCAAACACTCTTAGATCTATGTCTGTCTCAAGGATTGGATGACATTTTGAACAAGAGCTCTTATACCATATACATTTATAATGTTTTTATTTTTAATTCCATTACGTTTCTATGGAAGATGCTTTTAATTCATTTGCTAAGGAAAGGTTTTTTTGTCCAATTGTGGATGAATTTTGTAGCATAAAAAAGTACTTTAAAATCGTTTTTAATTAACCCTTAAAGTGCTGAGCTATTTTACAATGAGCGCATACAAAAAGGAATTACAATTCTGATGTTTAGAGGCTAATCTACACACGCGTTTCAAGGGTTAAATAGACAATACTTCCTTTATACAACTTATTGAGCGATTTTGTTTCTCTTAAAAATCCCATTCTTCACCAGGATTCGAACAAAATATTTTAATACTTCAAGAAGAAATCACGAAAAGATTGATCACGTACAAATACAAGGTTGTGTGTGTGCGGTACAAGGATGTGTGTGTGCGGTACAAGGATGTGT
>JADKLZ010064127.1:42971-53731 GCA_021533235.1 Biomphalaria straminea | reverse complement strand
AACTATTTTGAGTGAATGACAGAGCTGCAGCACAACCATCTCAAACTTAACAAAAGAAATTATTATTTTTTTACGGAAATGTTTTTTTTTCTTTAGGCTTTGAATAAGAGATCGCCTCTTATGAAATAATTAGATAATCATTAAAAGGCATCAGTTAGGCCATGTTAATATCTGATTTCATATTCCTTTGGTGAAAAAAATGCTTGGGGTTTAACGAAAGATCTGTCAACCTTCTTTCTCAATTCTTCTCTGTTAATCGCCTTCGATAGAATTTCATTCTGATATTCTTTCTGAAAATATTGACATCTGCTTTTTAACTGCCTGGGTTGACCATTTCGGGGGCCGATTTTTGAGTTTGTGTTCCCACACAATGTATTTGCAACCTTGTTTTTATTATGCCTTACGTCCTTTCAGCTTCCCTTTATAAACGCGGTCAATTTAAAACAAAAACACAATCCTGATATTTCACTGTAACAGATACACTAATTCACGAATTTAAAAAGTATGTGAGGTTATTGTTAAAATGTGGACCATTTATTACAATGAATTTTTTAATTTTTTTTTTTATAGTTCATAATAAACAATATAACGCTGTAGAAATTTCTTATTGCTAGTTATTTAGAAATGTTATTTATTTTCTAGATGACTAGTTTATGATTGTATGAATATCACATACCATAACTTACAGATATTCATTTTTAACAGAAGAATATTGTAATTTAAACAATGTTTTTTTAATAAGTGATAAGTTGAAAACAAAATATTTTGGACTTAGATTTCAAATCATATATATTCTTTTCAGGGATAATATTCTTTCCCATCAGCATTTGTATTCTAATAGGTAAGAAAGTTTTTATATTTAATTATAGCTACATGAGGTGACAGTATGTTATAAACGTAAATTTTGCATTAGTGCTCAATTTATTCATTTAATTATATTTTTTGTGAATAAAAAATTATAAAAAAAAAAAAAAGAAATAATCTTATGGACGTAATTAACAGGGGTATTGGATACACCATAATTATCATGTTTACTTACTTACTTAGATCCTCTCTCGCCTTTCCGAGCATCGGGCTAAAAAATGTTCTTAAATATATAGCGCTGGAAATGTCTGAAGCCCCTTCTCACATGATGCCCACTGCTCTGATTTCTTCCATGAATGTTTAACACCAGGTTATACGAGGACTTCCACTTCCTCGTAATGATCTCCATGACACTGCAACTCTTGGTATGCGTAATTCTTTCGGAGGACACATCCAGACATTATCATGCAGCGATTGGTCCCATTCTCATTAAGTGGTGGAGTCTCATTTCGGCATAGGGTTTAGTTTGAGACACGAACTGACTCCCGAAAACCGTCTTAAACATTTTTGCTTAGCCACATTTAGCTTTTTCTCAATTTCAGCAGGTGACTTACATGCCTTACATGCATTCGTCACTGCAGAAACGCATTATCCTGACATATACAGCTCACTATTAATCAGTAGATTTCGAGGCGAAGCCCCGACGCCAAAAGCGTTTTCTTGCATACCTCACTACAGTAACGCATTCTCCTGACATCTACAGCTCATCATTTATCAATGATGTTCGGGGCGAAGCCTCGACGCCAAAAACGTTTTCTTGCATTCTCCACCGAAGAAACGCATTCTCCTGACCTAAAGCTCATCATATTAAAAAAGGACCTTTTGAATAATGTTGAAAAATATTCTAGTAATATCCATCCATAAAAATCGTCCTCCAGACCTCACCATATCGGTCAACATACTAGAGGGGGGGCGAAATAATCTAAAAATAGTTAGAAATATAAATAATCAGTATATATTGTTACGCTTCTCTCTCTATCCTATCTCAGGCTTTCCGTAAACACTGCTAAATACAACAACACATCAACACATCAAGAACTTGACAACAAGAGCTCCAAATTAATCTGGTACTTTAATACTGGTCAAATAAAACAGCCAATATCACATAATTGGCAAAACAATAAAGCACTACAACTAAAATGTTACTCTGTACATCACAGTACAAAACTCTACTGTCTCTATCTCTACTTGGACTCGTACACAACACTTGAGGACTCGACCAGGACCGACTTCATAAGGAGACTAACAGACCTGGTCTCCTCCGTGTCCTATCTTGAACTGCTCTGCCTACACACTCTGTCTCTGGTCTGCCGTACACACAGGCTTATGATCAGCTGACCATAACAGGGTCACATTTGCGTGCAAAGTTCATGCCAGTACCGTTCCTTCCCCTTCTATATAGCACACTAAACTGTTCTATTGGCCTGTGTTACATGTGTCCGCTGCTAACACACAATTAACCATATTGCGTCGCCAATAGGGTAATAGGGTCGTAGCAATATTATTAACACAAGTAATAAGTTCGTATACCAATTGTGTGAATTGTAAACTAAAATTCGTCCATCCCCACCCGAAATTGGACCGCCCCCCCCCACTCGAAAGCTTATGGGGAAGCGAAATTGATTCCACCGGCCCCTCCCAACCCCACCATATCGGCCAACATACTAGATGGGGGGGGGGGCGAAATCATCTAAAAATATGCAGAAATATAAAATAATTAGTATAAATTATTAACATAAGTAATAAATAAATTTATCAATTGTGTGAATTCTATACTAAAATTCGTCCGCCCCTGCCTTTGGGGGGGGGGGCGGTAGGAGCGATCCGCTAGTGGTTCTGGTGACGGTTGGTTGAGGGTTTCTTTATAGTGCTCTACTCATCTTATATCCTGTTCTTTTTTCATTAGCAAGTTTTGCTTGTTTCTCTTTTACTGTGCTCAGTGTCCACAGTAACCACTCTTTGCTCCAGCGAGATCTCGGAAAGTGAGTCCTTTCTACATGCTGCTGCTTATGTCTCCTAGCTTTTCTGCTCATTCGTCCTTTTATCTCATTGGTTGAAAGGCTACCCTCGCCACGTGTAAAATTATCTTTCTTAACAGGACTTTGAACTGGCTGATGGCGGAGTTGATTATGCTTATTAAAATCACTATAGTTCTTTTTGATAAACTGTTAGGTTTATTTATATCTTAATATTTATAATTACATGGTGTTAGGCGCAACCGGAGTTAACTCTCAAGTAAAGAAATCAAATAACACAGTCGAAAGGCCAACAATATAAGTACGGTCGACGCGGATATTGAATATCGAACAAGAAATTTAATAATAACAAAAAGCCGTCAAGAGTTGTCTATTTATATAAGTTTATATTTCGTTATTCCTCCTGAAAACCTAGTCTTGTTTTTACTAGCCACGTCATTGTCTATAGATCAAAACTTTCCCTTTTTACGAAACAAATAACTAATTCCTAACTCCTGCCATAGCAAGAGATAGGAGTTGAAACCAAGTCGGGAGATTAATTTCTTGTTTCAAAGACTACAATACAATTCTTAAAATTAAAAAAAAAAAAAAAGAAATTTAAAGAAAAGTTATTCAAAATCTCCTCTACTATGAAATTGATAACATTTGTAGGAGCAATTAATTAATTTTTATTTTATTTTAATAGCTTATAAATTTTAACCCACCAATTTTTAAACTTATTTACCATCCTCCCCAACTAAACACTTGTTATTGTTACGCCCATTCGACAGAATATTAATAATTCAAGTTTTATGTTACACATCCTGACTTGGAGAAGTTAAAGTCAAGTGTCTAAGATAAGATGACATAATTTTATTTATCCAGTCAAATGGAAAATCAGTTTGACTACAATTGACAACCTTAGCGTAACTACTAGACAAAAACAATATACTTGAAAAAGTCGAACGACATTACTCACAAAACACATACACATTCACGGCCAGCGTTTTATGAATTTGACTTCTATGCACTTCTCAATGACGACAGCTGATCTTGCAACACTCTGGCCGTTAGTGGGATAAAGGAGTTACAGATCTAGACTGGAATACTTTATCTGGAACGCAATGTATTATAGATATTTTGCAATGTTAAATCTTTTTATATGTATATACATGTATAAGGTGGCTGAGCGGTAAAACGATTGGCTTCTGAACCGGGGTCCCGGGTTCGAATCAGGGGCGGACTGGCTATGTGGGCATTCGGGCAAAAGCCCGGTGGGTCGGTACCCAAGTGGGCCGGTAGGGCCACCGAAAGGGCCGCATGAATGCCATTAAATTGTTTCGAAATGTATATTATTCTCTTACAACAAAATACTTTGAGCGTCATTAAATACTGTTACAACTCTACAGTGGTGGACTGAATGTGTTTATGTGTGAGACCCACTGACACGCACAGACGAAGGCGGGTCACAGGTCAACGTCTGTCCCTAGTGTGACCTGTGCTCTGCGCATGACCCGAGCTTTAACGGGCGAGGACTATGTGTTATCTGTGTGTTACAGTGAGAGAAGAGTCCAGCAGAGAGAGAGAGACAGTTAGAACTGTTTGTTAGAATAAGTTTTCGAAAATGTAGCATGTACGCGCTTTTAGAGACTGTTGTTTTAGTTAGGTAGTTCCATTGTTTTTAAGCATTTGAAGTTAGTGTAGACAATTGTGTGAACTGGCTGTGGTGTTGTATTTGTTATTAAACCGCCACTGTGTTTTTGAAGCTCTTGTTGTTAAGTTGGCCCGCTACGAAGCCCTTCACAAATCACAATTATTATCACTAACAGTGTTGAAATGTGTTGATTGGAATCAAAATGCATAAGAATCTAAAAAGAAAAAAAAGAATAACAGAAAATAAGTAATAATAACTATTGCTGGAATGCTGTGCAAAACAACATTACAAAGAGTTTATGTTATCACACAAACTCTGAGGCGGCCCCCCCATCAAATTCCTCAATGGACCAGTTATATTCCAGCCATTCTTTTGTTTTGATCGTTTAAAGTAATGCAATTTTAAAAATCATTTGGCGTTATTTTTTTCACATAAAAGCAAACAAGACGACACGTCGTCTTTGATAAGACTCTTTTAACTCTTCTGGAATAAGTAAAGTAACGTTAACTGACCACCTCAGAACTTTTTCTAAATTTCGAGATCTTTGGGCGCCTTTGAGTCCACCCAGCTCTAATGGGTACCTTCATTAGTTGGGGAAAAGCGGTTGGTCATTGTGCTGACCACATTACACCCTCGTAAACCGTAGGCCACAGAAACAGATGACCTTTACATCATCTGCCCTATAGACCACAAGATCTGAATAATAGGCTTGTCTTCGAATCCGAAGATTAGTGAGGAATACAGTGTTTCCCGTGGCTGTGCAGTCCCAATTGTGACCTATATATTTTGCCACATCCAGGGAAAGCAAAACCATTGTCCACAGGTGGTCGGTTTAGATTTTCTTTTCGTCGTCTGTGTTTTTCCTCGGCGGCAGATTTTCTTTTGGTCTCAAATGTGTATCCGCGGCCTTCGTGAGTGACCTCCAGCTGTCTCGTTCCAACGCCGCATGCAGCTAGGTGCTCTCTTCTCTGTCAGCCAAGGAAAGTTGACGCCTAAGCTGGTCTTTGAAGCGTTTTCGTGGGGCGCCTCTGTTACGTCGACCACCCTTTAGCTCACCAAAATAGACTGCTTTGGCATACGTTCGTCTCCCATACGGGATACGTGCCCTGTCCAGCGTAGCTGTCGGACCATAAGAAGTCCCTCTATACTGTCCATACCGGCATTCGCAAGGACATCGCTGTTTGTAGTGCGGTCCTGCCATCGAATGTCCATGATGGAGCGCAAGCATCTTTGGTAAAAGCGCTCAAGAAGTCTTATCTGTTTTCTATATAGTGTCCATGTCTCAGAGCCATATAGAAGGGTTGAGAGAACCACCGCCTGGTAGACATTTATTTTTGTAGGTAGGCGGAGCGATTTGTTCTTCCAAACTCTCGCCTGAAGGCGTCCAAAAGCGCTACTGGCCCTTGCCGATGGCTAACGAGTAAGGTGTCTTGTAGCCAGCACAATGACCACCAGCATTTACTTTCTCAACAAAATTCAGGTACCCTTTAAAGTTGGGCGGACCCAGGGGAGCCCTAACAATACCAAATTTAAAATCCTAGTCTTTACCGAGATTTCAACCCAGAACCCAAGGTTCGGAAGCGCTGAACCACTCAGCAACCGCGCCCACATGACCTTGTGAGATGGACAGTGAAACAAATGGAGGATGAAGAGTTGAATTTGTACATTGAAGTTCATATGTCAAATGGCGAGGAGTGAAAGTGAATCATAAACAATATATACGTTAATGGGGGATCTTCAGATGTCTTGAATGTGAATGCAAATGTATATGGTAGCAAGAACTTTTCACAATAAGAGATTCCCCATTCCAAGTGTTATACTTTATTCATTTAGTAATAGCGCTTATCAGACAGTTTCGAAATCATCTAATAAATTATTTATATACAAACAACTTTCGATACGTTATTAAAATTTACACTATGATTTTGAGGTCAGGTATAATTGGATGCTCATCATGTGGCATGCAAGTTGTGGGCCGTATTGTATAGAAATACCCGGGCCGGTTTTGACTCCCAGTCCGCCCTGGTCGAATGATGGTGAATACTGTGATTTTCTTTTCATGATACTTGGTCGCCTCTGAGTCCACACAACTCTAATTGGTACCTGACTTACGTTGGGAAAAGTAAAGGCGGTTGATCGTTGTGCTGGCCCCATGACACCCTCGTTAACCATAGGCCACAGAATCAGATGATCTTTACATCTTCTGCCCTATAGCCCTATGAATCTATTTTGAGTAGCCTATATTATATTCTAGTTTGGTAAATTTTGATCGAGACTTGTAAACATTTGATGTCAGTAGGTCCAGCTTATGAATTTTCCCTTAAACATTGAGAAAAAATGTTCTCGAATGTCTATTTATTAATTTAGTAACTACCCAATTAAGGCGGGAATTTCTACCATATGTAAAAGATTTTCAATACGTTTTTAAAGAGGATAATCCCTGTATGACAGTAAGCTAAAACAGTTCTCTCAAAAATATGCCTATATCTTAAGATAAGATAAGATAATTTTTATTGATCCAATCTAATGGAAGTTTAGTTTGACTAAAATTGACAACTTCAGCGTAACAACTGTACAAAAATAATATTGAAGAAAAATTTTAACAACATTCACACACGAAACACATAAACATTCACAACAGGCGCTTTATGAATTTGACTTCTATGTACTTCTCGATGAAGACAGCTGATCTTGTAACACTCTGACAGAAAGTGAGATAAAGGAGTTTTTAAATCTTTCAGTTTTAGTCCTAATGGAAAGGAGACGACCACTTCGTTCAGATCTTATGTAACAGTGGTATAATGGGTGCAGGTTGTCTTTAAGAATCGTGATTTGGAAAGGCATCTTTCTTGAAAAAGCTCTTCAAGAGATGGAAGCTGGATTTGAGTGATGCTTTTTTAATTAGTCTATTTATTATAAGTCTTTGTGCCAGCATACCAGCAGCTGAAGGCAAAGTTAATAAGACTGCTATGTTAAATTTTCTTAGCTTTCTGAGAAAGAAGAGTCGCTGGTGAATTTTCGTGCATAGATTTTAATAGTTTTTACTCCATTTCAGTTTGTTGTTGATAATTGTGCCTAGATATTTATATTCTTGTACTTGCTCTATGTTTGGTAGCCTATCTGAATGTCTGCAATATGGTCCTTGTTTTTCCTAAAATCAGCAATCATTTCTTTAGTTTTCTGAACATTTAAAATTAGAAAGTTATCTATACACCATTGATAAAATGTTTTAATTATTTAATTGCACATTTTTTCGTAATTTGCAATAAGGCCGTCGTCGGAGAATTGTATGATGGGAGTGTCAGCGAATAAGTTCTGAATGTCATTTGTGTATATCAGTGATCTTCAACGGGGGCGATATCGCCCCCTTGGGGGCGTTTTCAAGATTTTGGGGGGCGCTGGGCGCAAAAGGGGCGGTACGGGGGCGCTGGGCACAATAAGGGGCGGTAAGGGGGCGCTGGACATAAAGGGAGAAAAGAAAAAAACTAAATATGCAATGAAACAAAACAAAATTTTAAAAATCTTCAAAATTAAGGCTGGCATGCTACATACAGTCAAGTTATAGTTAGCTACATACAGTCAAGTTATAGTTAGCTACATACAGTCATTTATAGTTAGCTACATACAGTCATTTATAGTTAGCTACATACAGTCATTTATAGTTAGCTTGCTTTTAATTTAAGAACAGATACAACGTTAGAAATTTAGACTAAAATTGTCAGACTGCAGGAGTCACAATGGTTCCCATTAGCTTAATTTCATTTTGTAGTGAATTTAGCTATTCATTCATTCATTCATCAAACTACATTTGAGTGAGGGCTTGAGAGGCTTAAATCCTCTCTTGCAAAAGCCTTGTACAGAAACCCTGCTGTCTTGCGTAGTGCATAGGCGTCACCATACAGGTCGAGAATTTTTGGTTTCCCAGAGCTGTCGAGATGGAGATCAGCAAGTCTGGGGCAGTCAAACAGAATATGAGGCACGGTTTTCTCTTCTTCCCCTCAGCGGGGGCACCGTGAATCGAAATTTGGCCATAGCCGTGAAAAGTATGAGCCAACAGGACAGTGGCCTGTCCTACACTGTACTATAATAGCTTTCTCGGGCCTGGACAGCCTCCACCACGGAGACGTGCGGTCAGGGCGCCTCATGCTCTACCAGACTCCTCGGGCTTTTTGGGACTTGTCCTAGCACTCAAACAACTTTTCCATTTCATTTTCTTTAAATTTTAGCTTACAGCCTGTTCAGTTGGAGGAATTTGCCCTCCCTTGTGAGCCGAGGAGTCTGTAATAGTGTTTCCAGTCACACCTATGTGACTTGGTACCCACTGCATCATCGCAGGAATGCCATAGCGCTGCTTTATATTGTTTGAGGCCATGATGACAGAGTCAATGTTGGTGGGCCGTGGTCCAGGGCTTTACAAAGCCTGTAGTACAGATTTTGAGTCAGTGACCACAACAATCTGTGTTGCCCTCAAATGTCCCTCGCCGAGTTGAGACTCAATGACCTTTAAGGCTTCACAGACTGCATTGGTCTCCGCATTTAAAGTGCAAACACACAACATGCTCCAAAGATTTTAACTGAGTAAGAGCCAAGAAAGTCAATGTAGGCTCCATAGCCATAACAATAAATTTACAATTAAACCTTAAAAAGTAGGCCCTAATTTTCCAAAATTTGAAAGGGGACTATTCTTAGGATTTGAAAGAAAGTAATGACAATGAGATTATTTTGTGTGTGTAATCAGTGCAAGTATAATGATAATATTCAGAGGATTTCGAAGATTACGTCTGAATGCAGTCTTTCACATACCGGTAACTACGGCAATTCAGTTGTGCGACCTGCTTATTATCCGGAATTTCGTGCAAGCAAAGTCGTTGCCTGCTGACAGTCTATTTAAGTTTTTCTTTCCGTCTTTTGTGCCTGTCTTTAAAAAATATCTTTTCTTTGTGTCTCAAATGTTTGTCCCGCAGTATTTGTGAGAGCTCTCCAACTTTCTCTCTCAGAGGCCAGTGAGGGCGAAATGGCGCATGAATGGATATTTATAGCGCTTACGGGAGGTACCGTTGTAACTCCATTACTCCATCCTATTCCAAGCTCACCAAAGAAGATTGCCCTAGTGTTTCCCATGCAGGATAAATGTTATTAACAGCATAAAAATTAATAAATAAATAACAGTTTGTTCAAATTGGCATTCTCACGCTTCTTTATAAGTGTTTTTCTTAGAGGGGGGCGCTGGCGGATTTTTAAAAAGAAAAAATGCAAAAAGGGGTCGGTGGACCAAAAAAGGTTGAAGACCACTGGTGTATATGGTATACAATACTGGTGACAGGACGTACCCCTATCTTAAAATTTTTAAAGCCGCGTTCAAAATCCGGGTCTAATTTCCACTCATGAAGAGCGTACAAATTAAACACGATGAATAGAAAAAACGTAAAAACTAATTTAATAAATATATTCAGTGAGGATGGCATAACATGATTTTAATCATCAAGCTTAACATCTGTACACATTGCAAGTATGACAACACAAATAAATTTAGCATCTTTGGTGTCATTATAACAGTTTTTATCCAACTCCTTTTCTCTGGTGTTGTCTCTGAACTGTTAGCTTTACCTGTTACCTGTTACCTATCTCTTAGTCTGTGGACCTTTGGGGCACCAAGCAAGACTTGTAGACCGTCTTTCTCCATTCGTCTCTATCCTTTGCCCTGTAAAAACCTCTTTCAAAACCCCCATTTAAAGAGGTCTCTGAACTAGCTTATTACAACGGATAAAAAGAAAAGTCTCATACACAACTTAAGTACAAACTCTGTCCAAAATATGTGCCAAATATAACGGCGAATCAAATAAATAAAAAGAAAATGACAACATGTACAAAAACAAATTTAAAAAATCTGATATACAGCCACCATATGTTTTATTTTCTTAATCATTGTAAACTTTATAATCTTTATTTATGTTTCATTATCAAAAGTACTAATTGTCTTTACTACGAAAATAAATTATTTTGATAATAAAGATTAGGAAACTAAAAATGTAAATAATTAACTATCAATTTAAACATATTTGTCTTTGTTCTAAAACTAATGTAATACTTTTTTATTAAATTTAAATATATTTCAGCAATAGGGTTACGTACAAGGTATAGTCCTTATGTTAAAGGTAATATTTACATTTTATATTTATGACTATTGCTTGTTAAATCTATCTATCTATCTATCTATCTATCTATCTATCTATCTATCTATCTATCTATCTATCTATATATCTATATATATATATATATATATATAT